>CM035790.1:18714092-18729092 GCA_020466265.1 Siphamia tubifer
TATTCAGAGAATGTAAAGAGTATAAAGTATAGATATTTATATAAAAATGTAGTTAGTAAAAGTAAAATGTTGTAAGAAAAATAAATACCCAAGTAAAGTAGAGATACTTAAAAACTGTACTTAAGTCCAGTTAAGGAAGTACTTGTACTTAGTTACTTCTACCTCTGTTTTTTTCTTTTTTTTAACTATAAAGTTTGTATTTATTTTACGTACTATATACAGTAGTTTGATTGATATTTCATCATTTTTATCAGGTAAGGATTGTGTCGAGTTACAGGTCAAGTGATTACGACCAACCATATTCTAGATGTGAATTTATCCAGACCAAGACATTGAGTGGAGAATAGGATTGCAAGTGTATGATGACAATCACATTCTGCAAAAGATCATATGGTGTAGTTCAACTGTTTTTTTTTTTTTTTACTAAAATAATAATGTCCCAGATATTTGTATTAAATGTAAACAGCATAAAATGTTTTCTACTTCACTGCATGTGGGAATGTTCTCTTAAGCCAAAGCTATGTCTACTAAATATTTACCCAGATAACTTTGTTTACCTCTAAAAGTGAAAAATTCTGACTCAGTATCTGTTTCTTGGAAACTAAAATATGGATGAGATGTTCTGTCAGGGTAAAAAATGCTTGTGATTTAGACTGATAAAGTTCATACATAATAATAATAATAATAGGCTGGTAATTTAGCCTTATACTCTACAGTTCTGTCCTACAAAGTAAAAAGGCAGTAACTGCACAGACACCAAACTGAGAAAAATGACCTTAAAGTTCTCTTGTTGTTCAGCCCCAGTAGTTTTAGGTAGATTATTAGACATGAGGCAGTATTGTTACTGCATATTATTTAGTTCTAAAAAAACCACAGAGCGCTTTATATATGGATTAATTCTGGTAGTGCTTAGTGACTGGTTATCTCATGATTTTGACTTTTTATCGGATAATTTTGACTTTTTATCTCATGATTTGGACTTCACTTAATGTGCCTGATATATGAAAAACCTTCATAACATTGACAGTGCATCTTATTGTGTGGAAAATACAGTAATTCCATAATCTGTTTCAGTCTAATACAGTGATTGACAGTAAACTATTGGTGCAGGGTCCTAAATGGACATTGGTAAGAACACAGTAATGGTCTTCACTGTCTTTTTGTTTTGTTTTACTAGTACTTCTTACAGTTACTGTACAAACACTCACCAACTTTCTTCAAAACGACAGACATTTGTGATGAAATATTTTATTACATGACCAAGAATGATTTGAATGTTGCGAAAAAAAACAACAACTAATTTTCGCCGAAAAAATTCAGTTACTGCCTTTGTGTTTTGTAGGGCAGAATTTGGTCTCTGAACAAATGTTGAAATTAAATAAAGTAGTCCTACTGTACAACACTACATCTCCACTCTAATACTAGTTTTTCCATTCCATTGCATTAAACATCTAGGGCTCTACTTTACAAAGAGAAGTTTAAATTACTGCTGGATCGCTCTGTTCAAAGCAGAACAAATGCCTTGATCGATCCCTTTGTCTTTTCCAGTGATTTGTACATGTTGTTTTATATCAGAACTAACATCTAAAGTGATCTAGTCAGCGATAGATCGGGATCAGAAGTTGTTTATACTGTTTTTGTTTGTTCAGCAGTAGAGCATTGACGCTGCAGAGCTTCAGTGCACTTGAGTTAAATACGTTTAGAGATACTATTGAACACAGTCGGCATCATTTATTATAGTATGAACACTGATCCTAATGTGAGGAATGAGTCACTTTAGGTACCGACTGGGTTTGAGTTTATTTTTTTGTCCTAGTCTTTCCATCATCATTATCTGAATGTGAGTGTGAGAAAGAAAAACAGGTTTATGCATTCCTATTGAATCTAAATACAACAGCACATTCCATTTAATTGTGATTAGGACCTTGTGACAAGCTGCCAGTGTAAAATTGATCAATATGGAGTAAATAAGCAATCGTATAAAGTGTAGCAGAGCCATTATATCTGAGGTGGGTGACACCGACTGGAGTGAATTCAATTTTTAGTAAAAGGCCAATTATCAGCCAAGATATTATACCAATAACATGTGCCGACGTAGCAGCACAGAGAAGTGAATATACAACCTATACTGACAGTATTTCAGCTCAAACGGACAGATTTAAATGGCAGCTGGGAGACTCCTAAATGAGTCTCCAAATATTGGCTTATTCTCCACTAGTTTCTGTCTTCTACGTCTCTCTACAGTTTTTCTAAATCCTCATTTCTGTCACTTTCTACTTCCAAAAAATCTATGTGTGGGGGTTATGTTCCTGAAATTAAATGTCATCAGATTGAGCTCTCAGTCGTTTACATACATGCACCAGGACGAGGCCTGCGTGATATTAGAAAAAAACTGACATTGCGATTTGGAATTTTTTTTTGTAAACCTGCGATATGTATATGTATATGCGATATGAAAAAATACTCAGGAGTATATAACAGCTGTGTGGTGCCGGCACAAATGATCAAACAGATTAGCGGTTGACACATTATCATCCTTCTTGTAGTTGAAATAATTAAATAAAATTAATAACTACAAAAGCACTCTCCACCAAGGCAGAAAAGGACATAGGACATGCATATCCAATCGTATTTCAGCTACTGTTGCGTCCTCGTATAAACAAGGATTTCCTCCTGAATACTCTCATCGAAACGCGGATGAAAAACTGAAGACGAGACACCACTTTTGCGTCTTCTGTTTTCATCGTCTCCGTATAAATGTAGCCTTACACTCTTTGCACCTAGCGGGAGTAAAAATCCATTTTGCGCACAAGTGAACAGAAAACTACTTCGAGAAAGCTCAGTGACTTTTAGAGGGAGCGTCTGGCCCCTAGTGGTTGTTTTTGCACATTGGTCACATATTTCAGATCATTTGCTCGCTCACAGTTAATATCGTGTGAAATAACACAATACGCCAGAAGCATGTTGTATCGTGCGAGTGCTTTATGAGACTATTTTGTTGCCATAGGCCCAGGATTCAAACAGGACACTCTCCATTATTCCTAATAAGAGAAGCTCTGCAACTGCTCTGTCATTCCATTAACCTCATCAGCATCATTTCCCCTCCAAAGAAAAAACAGACAGACACGTACACGCACAATTCAAATGATGACACACTCACATTTTTATTTTATTAATAACTAAACAACAGCATGACTCACTGGCCGAGTGCTTAGGTCAAATACCACATGAGCATAAATCCCCTGAGCAGTTGACGGTTTAATTCCCAGCAGCTCGGACAATTTAACTCACGTCATCCGTGTACTGTTTTCCCCATCATTTCCTATCTCTGTTTTCTACTGTCCCCAAAAAACTTTTTAACATTTTAATTGACACTAGATTATTAACCCACAAAGACCCAGCGCTAGTTTTGTAGCAGTTCACAAATGAATGTCCATCTCTTAAACTTTTTTAATCGATTTACCACCATTGATTATTATATTATACTCTTTATTTTGTCACAATTTTCATACTAATTTTCCGACATTTAATTTCTTATATTTAATGTAGATGCTACAGCATCTTAAATATTATTATATAAAAAAACCCAACCTTTTCAGCAAATATTTCATGAACAAGTGTTCCCATCCGCTGTCATTTATCAAACTCCATGGGTTTTACTGTTGAATAAATGATGTCAAAGATGACAGTGTGTCCATCATAACTATAGAACCGCTGAACGTCCAAATGGGTCATATCTGATGAGCATGAAAAGACGACAAACTGTATTGATATGATTAGTAGATCAAGAGGTATTAAACAGTTTAGATGTGCAGATGGTTTCTTTTCAGAAGTGGTGAGACTATTGAACTCTGGAGTAACCCCCCACCTCCTCCCTCTCCCCCCTCTGACACCCACTGACAGTGCATATATACATACTGCTACATTTGCACTATCCTGAACATTGGTCCTTGTACAATCATTGCTAGTATCCAGTGCCTATTTGTTTAATATTGTAACTTTTGCTGATGATTTGTCTTTTGCTAACAGTAATGTCCAACCATTCGAGGTAGAGAGGCCTGCAACGGTACGGGACTTGCAAGATGCACCGCGAAAGGCCATTATTTGACAGGACTGGGTGGGAATGGAGAGGTGTGGTTGCGGGAGTGGAACATAAGTATGTTCTCTGGAGTTCCGCAAAGCATTAAATACATTTCACTAAATTATTAAAATGTGTATTTGAAAAGTGCCAAAAATGGAAGTGGTGCTTTGGTGCTTTGCGACTTTTATTTTGAAAAGTTGTCATCATTCTGTCTTCCACATTTATGAAAGGTTTAATGTGAATGTTGAGTCATGTCTTATGAAATAGTCATGAATGCTTTATGTACAGTTTATGGCAACTGCTATGAATGTGTTATGAACTCAAGTAAAGTGTTACCATTTTAACCACAAGGTGGTTCAGTTGGTAGAGCGAGTCGCCCAATGATCGAAGAGTTGGCGGTTCGCATCCGAGCTCGAAGTGTCCTTGGGCAAGACACTAAATGACTCCTGGTAGAGTCAGGACGCAGGCGTCTACTGGTGTTATGTGTGTGTGTAAATGTGTGTAAATGTGTGCAGCCTAAAGCACTTTGTTACTCCTTGTCTGTGAAAGGTGCTCTACAAATAAAAATTACTTACTCTAGATCAGCGGATGGTTTTGGGTACGACTAGATATTTGTGTCTTTATGGGTTGAAAGAAAAAAAAAAAAGCTGATGATGAGTGACAGAGAAAAAAAAAAGAGTGACAGCAGCCTGAGACCAGTTCAGTGCTTCCACATGACAGTGACATGGATGACTCACTCATCCTGGAAAAACTCTGAACTCTTCATCTGTATGTATGACCTACAGCTGAATGAAGCCAGCGCTGAATATTAAAACCAGCCTTTTGCCAAGAAAAACAGTCCAACATCCTTATCTAGATACAAAAGGGTCACTTAGAAGGGGTACACAATTAAAGATAATCCGTCTTTTTTTGTCCTCATTTTCCCCTTTCCTGACCAAAGGACAGCAAACGGCAGATTATTTTATGTTTTATAAGATTTAAGATTATCATGTGATCTGGCGTGTGTTGAATGCCATCTGCTACCCACCTGCATTTTGTTTAATTTTACCTGCACCTGCAAAAATTATCCTCTCTTTATTTGTTTTTTACGTACTTACATTATCATCATTTTGTTAGATCACATTTGGTCACATATGGTTTCTGTCTTGGACTAGATTCTAGATCAGACATGGGTAAACCAAGAGTTCACAGTTTGACCAATCAACTCTCTGAAGACTAAGATCAGTTGATTAATTCAATCAAGTCCGGTGTGCTGCTGCTTGGTTGGAATAAAAACCTGGAGCCACACCAGCCCTTTATGGCCCTAGTTTGGTTCTTTTTTCTTTTTTTTTAACCTTTTTTCTTTCTTTAATTGACTGGTTCCGGGTCTGCCAGGAAGGGGTCAGGGGGTGAAGGTGGCTCGCAGCTCAAGCTTTACAGCACCATCCGCACGGACTTTGCCGCTTCCCAACAGGGGGAGTACATGGCGTGTGCTCTTCACTACCGCAAGGCACTACACGGGGTGCGCACAAACTTGCTAGGATGTCCCTTCCTCAAACACTTGGCCGAATCCATGTTCATACGAGCCGTCTTCAACAATGAGCACATGTTCACAAAATAAGACGGAAAAGTAGGGAAGCCTAAGCCCTAACACAAAGTACAATCAAAACTACCTTATTGTGTGTCTTTATGTGTGAGGTCTGGAACAGATTAAATGAATCACTCATGATTTGGAATATCCTCAGTTGTGTAGTATTCCTTACAGCAGGGGTGCGCAACTCCAGGCCTCGAGGGCCGGTATCCTGCAAGTTTTGGATGTTTCCCTCTTCCATCACACCTGTAAGCTATTACATCATTATCAGGCTTCTGTAGAGCTGGATGATGAGCTGATCATTAATTGAATCAGGTGTGCTGGAAAAGGGAAATATCGAAAACATGCAGGATTCCGGCCCCCGAGGACTGGAGTTGCCCACCTCTGCCTTACAGATTGCAGACCTCTGAGCTACAGGTTGATATAAGTGTCTGTTACTACTGTTAGTTGTAGCAAAAATCTGCAAAATGTCCTAGTGGTGGATGTTCACCTGAAGGCACCTTTATTCAATTACTCATTATGTGCAGGTATAGAATAACGTACAGTAAAACCAAGACCATCGTTTAAGATTATGTGTCCCAGAGTTTGCATCCTGCACAGCTAGAGCAAAACTCGATTTTTTTTTTCCATCTGCATCACATTACAGCAGCACTACAGCCTCTGGAGTTGATCGTGGCCACTTTACACAGCGCTCGTGTTTCCAACAGGCCCTGTGGCGTGTTTCGAAATCATCCCACAACCGTCTCGATGCTACGTGGGTCTATTTTTGATGGACCCGCTAAACGCCCACATCAAAATGTTCTCAGACAAATGTTATAATTTCAAACTGTGCAGCGTACAGCCCAAGCAAAAGTGTTTCAACTCTCACGGAGCTTATGTAGAGATAGATACATAGACAGGCAGATAGATAGAAAGATAGATAGGAGGATGAATAAAGAGCATCTATGGTTTCACCACCTTTCATTTTTAATGCTTGTAGAGTTTGCATTGTCAGAGTAATTGCAAAAATGTGCAATAACATTAAGTATAGATTCTAACATTAAGATAGATAGATAGATAGATAGATAGATAGATAGATAGATAGATAGATAGATAGATAGATAGATAGATGGATGGATGGATGGATGGATGGATGGATGGATGGATGGATGGATGGATGGATGGATGGATGGATGGATGGATGGATGGATGGATGGATGGATAGATAGATAGATAGATAGATAGATAGATAGATAGATAGATAGATAGATAGATAGATAGATAGATAGATAGATAGATAGATAGATAGATAGATAGATAGATAGATAGATAGATAGATAGATAGATAGATAGATAGATAGATCTTTTTTACTCTCCCTTGTACATGAAAGGAACTGTTCAATTTTCAGTGGCTAAAATCACAAAAATAACTCTGACAACAAATGCTACATTAAGCTTCTAATATGAAACAATATGGGGGTGGATCTAACTTTCTTTGTCTTGACAATAAAGTTATATAAACCTCCAAAAAGAAACCACATTTGATGGCCGGTTTTATCCATTGTCGAAGCACAAAAATCAAGTTAAAATTCACCAAATAAGGAGACGATACCCTGCAGAGGATAGAGCTAAACCACAGTGCAGCTACAGACCAACACAGTCTACAGAGTAAGGAATAGAGTAACAAAGGAAACATAGGAAAGGACTGAAAAAATAAATACCCAGATGGTAATTTTTCAATGTAATGTGGGTGATATAACTGCATATTCTTGAAACTAAACTGAAAAAGCCCAGTACTGCCTTTGTGATATGGACACTTTACTATGCATCTTGGTGTTATTGTACACGGTCATATACAGCTCACATAAAAATACTGCTTTGGAAAAAAATGAAGAAACCACTGCAGCTTTTACTAGCTTTTCCATTAATGCATCAAAAACACCATATTTTACTGAATAAACACCCGATCTATGGTTTATTTAAGGACAAGTATATAAACCACAATTGTGACCATCGCTATCTTCTTACAATTATCAAAAACATTGTTATTAGTGCCACAAAAGTAAATGGAATCCAAAAAGAACTATTGAAAACTACTGTACGTCTGCTCTGACAATGTTCTCAAACTGCTCTAACTGGTTTTTCTATCAGGTCAATGCTCCTAGCCTCAGTCTGACCATGGTCTACTTAAATAAATGATTTGATTTGATTTGATTTGATTTGAATGATTTATGATGATGGCAACAAAGTGACAATTAAAATAAGTGAATAGATTTTAAGTATTTCAACTTTGATTAACCCCTTAAGCCCGACACTGATGAAATAATAATAACATGAACAAATGGTTTCATGGTTTATTTTTCTACCTTCTACTTTTTGTTTTATTATTTTTTCCTTAATTTTGCTCCATTTGTGTCTTACTTTCTTCATGTTACAAATTATTTCATCAGTTTATTATTCATTTTTGTTCATTTTATTGATGACTTTGGCCACTTTTATTCGTTTGTTGCTTATTTTAATTATTTTTACTGTGGAACTGCTAAAGTTTCAGGAGTTAAAGGGTTAAACTGAATCACATGGAAGAGGGAAATATCTAAAACATGTAGGACACCGGGCCTCGAGGACTGGATTTGGACACCCCTGATGTAGACACTGCTACTGCAGCCAGGTCCACTGATTTATGTGGAAAAACCCTCGCTTCAGTCCATCAGCTGAGGCTCGTTCATAGTTATTTTTATTCTATTTTTGACTCTTGCCATTCCACGTTCGATGTTACCCTGGAGAACTTCAGGTGTTAACCCTTTATCAAGCAAATTAATATTGTTGGTCATTTCTGGATGGATTACAAGACAGTGACAGTGACAGCAAATAGCAACGATCTCAGGTCTAATGTGGTCTACCGGGTCTGGAAGGTCCACCTCTGTATGAACAGTGACTAGAGCTGCATAATATATTGTTTGAGCAACAACATCGCAATGTACGTGTGCGCAATAGTCATATCACAGGTTCTACAATTATTTGAATTGTATTTTTTATTAGTTCATTTATATATATATATATATATATATATATATATATATATATATATATATATATATATATATATATATATATATATATATATATTGTTGTTTATTTGTTTGTTTTTGTTTTGTTTTTTTTTTTTTATTAATTAACCAATTGATTTATTCGTTTTTTTTATTATTCATTTATTTTTATCTATGTGAAAAAATACTCAGGGGTATGTAACACAGCAGTCACACAGATTAGTGATCGACACAGAACATATATTGTCATTGACATACAGTACAGTGTCATCCTTCTTATAGCTGAAATAATTAAATACAATTTCTAATTAAAAATAAGTTAATTAACAAACATTATTAAATAAATTAAATAAAAAAAATACATAAAAGACAAAAAAAAATTAAAAAAAATAAAACAAA
The DNA here is from genome assembly GCA_020466265.1 of Siphamia tubifer. Lineage (NCBI taxonomy): Eukaryota > Metazoa > Chordata > Actinopteri > Kurtiformes > Apogonidae > Siphamia > Siphamia tubifer. The sequence goes on from CM035790.1 coordinate 18,723,169, forward strand.
GACAAATTAAAAAATAAAAAAATGCATAAAAATAATAATAAATAAGTACAAATAAATACATGAAATTAATTAAAAAATAAAATAAATAAAAAAAAAAACTCAAATTAAAATATGTGAAATGTGTGCCATGTGACTATTGCGCACACTTACAATGCAATCTCGATGCTCAAACAATACATTGTGATGCTTTAATATACAGATATAACATGTTACCACACCATATAGAACACATGACGCGAAGATGCAAATGCTGTTTGTCAGTTGAACTCAAGGTTACTGTGCATTAGCCCTGTGGGATAAAAACAACAAAAAAACATTATTTTTTTTTTTTTACTTCTGCTGTATTCTCCTGTGTGACCCAGTCTTGAACCTGAAATCGTTTTATTTTCTATTTCCCAATTTGTCATCTGGATGAATCCACAGGAGCTCTAAGCTATATATTTTACATTATCCATCTTTTATTGTTCTCATGTCTCCTTCTGCTTTAGTCCCAGTCCTACCCCACCCTGTTCCTCCCTCTCCCTCTCTCTCTCTCTCTCTCTCTCCCTCTCTCTCTCTCTCTCTCTCTCTCTCTCTCTCTCTCTCTCTCTCTCTGTCTCTCTCCTTCTTATGCCTCTATCTGTTTCCTTATCTCTCATTTGCCTGTGTATGTGTGTGTCTGCATTGCATTAGCTGTTGGCATTTTTATGTTCCCGCATGCCTGGATGCTTCTGCGTATCTGTGAACGCGTAACTGCATGAGAAGGATGTGAGTGTGTCCCAAGGCAAAGGATCCAGATGGCCTTAAAACAATGAACAATCTCTCTGACCCGCTCATTATTCTCTCCAATTCAATTAGCAGCTGATCAAACCAAGTGGGAGAAACTGTTCACTTCTCCAGGCTTTGTAAATCACCCTAGTGACACACACACACACACACACACACACACACACACACACACACACACACACACACTACAACAACAAAACACAGCGACATCAGTACAACAGATAAAAAACTTCTACGTAGCAGTGCATCACAGCTGGGACACATACAGAAAAAGAGTTATTTTTACAATCTTATATATTTGTATATTAGTGCAGTTTAAGAGTGAAACATCTTTTAGTTTTTTGGGGTTGTGTACTGCAGAAAACTCAGCTTCTTTTCTTCCTCCTCTCATCTCTTCTTCCTTTTCAGTTGTTCTTTAATCTAAATTTTGCCCCGTTCGTTTTCCCTTCCCTTCACTCCTCATTAATCTCTCTTTTTTTTTTTCTCCATTCCTTCCACTGTATTGTACATTTACCTTCCTGCCCCCTTTGTCTTTGGCAACAACTCTTTTTCTTTCCCTTTTTTTTTTCTCCTACTTTTTCTTGTATTTACTCTATAGTTCAACACTTGGAATTTCTCTCCTATCTGACATTTTCTCTCTTTTTTTAAATAAAAGGCCCCAGTAGGGATACATTTAGCTTTGTGTATTTAATGAATTATAACAGGTCATTTACTTTTTACTTTCTATTTATTATCTAAAAACTTTCTCCACAGAGTCACATTAGTTACCAGTGATATTTGTACATTTTCTCCATGAGATTCAATCATCTGCCATTATTTTCAAAAGAAACTAGGTTGTGGTAAGCACATTATTGTAATATAGATATTCATTGCATCCATCTTTTACACCTCCTACGCCTCCTCCTGTTCAACATTTGTCCATTCATGCTTTAGCATAAAGTTACTCGAGGAGAGTAAGACATGGAAACACGGTAACTACACATATTATCCTGACTGTGACATCAAAGTGTAAGACCATTTGTCAAGATTTAATTTTACTACGATGTGTAAATATAGTTTATCCATCACACATGCTCATATCCATGGTAATACGGTTTCATTTTAATTCAAAACAAGTAATGCAAGGCACAAACCTTTCAGCTCTTACTACTGTTGACATCTGCCTCGTAATGTGAAACTAAAACTATGTTCACACAGCAGGTGTTAACCCTTTAAACTTCCAAGGGTCCACATAAAGTATATCTATCTATCTATCTATCTATCTATCTATCTATCTATCTATCTATCTATCTATCTATCTATCTATCTATCTATCTATCTATCTATCTATCTATCTGTCTGTCTGTCTGTCTGTCTGTCTGTCTGTCTGTCTGTCTGTCTGTCTGTCTGTCTGTCTGTCTGTCTGTCTATCTATCTATCTATCTATCTATCTATCTATCTATCTATCTATCTATCTTTCTATCTATCTGTCTAAAAGTAAACTGCAGGATTTCCAATAGGTGGTTCAAACAATAGTGTGGATGTTCAGGGTACGTAGCTAAATTTGAGCCATTTGCTTCTATTTGGAATCATTTCAATGTATCTGAAAATAACAGATTATCCGAGAGCAAAAGTAGGACAAGATTTGGAATCATTATTTCATAATGCAATGCCTACATTTTTTCTCTTCTTTGAAAGAATAATACAATGATGATTCTACTGTTAACTGGCTTCAAAGTTTGTCACATTGGTCTGTCTTTTTTTTTTTCATTTAATTTATTTATTTGGTTTTGACTAGGGAAAACAAAACAAAAAAAAAAACAAACACCATTTGAGTACAGAGACAATTAACAGAGCACAGGCACCAATAAATAAATAAAGATAATCAGGATTAAGGCTGCATGAAAAAAAAAAAAAAATTATATATATATATATATATATATATATATATATATATATATATATATATATATATATATATATATATATATATATATATATATATATATATATATATATATATATACACATACATACTCAGGAGTATATAACAGCTGTGTGGTGTGGTCAAACAGATTGACACAGAACATACGTTTCAGTATCATCCTTCCTGTAGCCAAAATAATTAAATAAAATTAAGAATTAAAAATGTTTATTAAAAATAGAATAAAATAAAAATGAATAAATAAAAAAGACAAATTATACAAAATTATACAAAATAAAAAAAACAGAAATAAAAATATGTAAATTAATTAATGAAATACAAATAAAGTAATTAATTAAATAAATAAAAAATAAATGCATTCTTTCATTCATCATCTGAACCCGCTTTATCCTCACTTGGGTCACAGGGGTCACTGGGAGCCTAATGCAGCTACAATGGGTGAACATGGGGTACACCCTGTATGAGTCACCAGTTCATCTCAGGGCTGAACATATATAGACAAACAATCACTCTCACATTCACACCTATTACCTACCAATTTAGATTAATCAATTAACCTATCAGTGCATGTGTTTGGATGGTGAGACAGGAAACCCACGCAGACACGAGGAGAACATGTAAACTCCACACAGAAAGGTCTAGTGTTAAAAAAATACATTAAAAAAATAAACATCTATCCAATCTGTTTGTCCAGTTGTATGTGCACCACACAGATGTCATATACTCCCCAGTACTTTTTTTCTTATCACAATATGTTTGCCAGGGTTAAAGGAAATCTCAATGTCAGTTTTTTCTAATATCGTACAGACGCTGAGCGAAAGGTGAAAAGTGCGTAAATGCGTTCGTCTGTCGCTCTTCAGATGAGTGTGCACTTCAAGCAACTATACACACAAAGCTGGATGGGCATGGATGAGTATAAAATTAGCAGCTATCCACGCTGAGCTGTTAATGCCACATCCCTCCACCTACGCTAAACATTGTTTTATCCATCTGAATGGGTTCATTTCAAATGCTTGAACAAAAGCAGACATTTTTAGGTGGAGGTCATTTTCTACAAACTGCAACCAAAGTTATAACATGACTTATTGTTCTTGGCTCTAACGTGAAATATATATTGTGTTTTTGTTTTTGTTTTGTTTTTTTCTCCCTTCCCTACTGTTAACTTTATAGCCACATTTCTTTTAGCTTTTTGCTTTCTTGTTATGTCTCATCTTTCTCTCTGCCATAACACAGGAAGCGGTGGTGTTTCTAAACAACAACACACTCAAACACATTAACACATACACTTTCAGAGGATCTAGTCCACCTGATAGTAATCACTCAGGAAAAAAAAAAAAAAAAATGATACTCGAAAGCCAAAACCCACACTCACATAAAGAGTAGCTCCCCATGTCAGTTACCAAATTAGGAAATAATATGCAAGGTTGCACAAACATCTTCACTACACAGTCAGAAAAAGTCTCACACACACACACACACACACACACACAATATACTAAACCCATTCAGTGGTTTTTATAAACTGTAGAATCTGATATTGCCATCTGTTAGTGATTTAGTAGTTAAAAGCAGCCTAAACAAATACTTTTACATAAATAAGTCATTTATATAAATGTGGCTCTCAAACACTAGAATCATTGTGCAGCTGTTACTGAGAGTGAAGCTGAATGTCTGATAATTAGATTGTGATTCTGAGGAATAATGTCAATGCCAGTTAAGCATAATGTGCATTCTACTGCTTTAACCTATTAAATAATATAATCATTATCATGCTATTCTCTAGTGTATTGTTCTGAAATGTGTGTTAATCTGTCCGTCAGACTGTATTTTCTTTGTGTAATAGTGAACCGTGATTCACAATTTCCAGGAATTTTGCAAGTCAATGACTTTCTGCAAACATTTCACAAAAGCCTAGAAGTGAGGTTTTTTTGGGTTTTTTTGTCCATTATAAATCTGAAATAGTTACAGAAAAATGTTGAGTTTGTATTAATGGCATAAAGCGGAAAAACTGGAGCAGATCAAACAGGGACTTGGTTCTAAAATGTGTCAAACTGTAATTATCAGACACAGAGAAGTAGAAATAAAAGCTGCTCCAAATACACTCCTGTGTATTAAGTACAGGGAAGAACTTAAGTGTGAGTGTGATCCTATCTGGTGTTTGTTTTAATGGTTTGAGCTGAGAGTAAAACTCTCTTTCTGTGTCATTGAAGATGCTTGTAGTTAAAAACAGCATTAAGCTGAAAACTGTCCTGTATGCAACAGGACCTTTATATCACACGAGCAGGAACCGGACACCGGTGCTTAGACAGTACATGCATTAATCATTATTCACAACCTAAACTGTGTTTGACACTGTCTGTATACAGTAGAAACACACTGTCTTTGACTCTACACATATAACATTACACATGCGAACACTGCACAGGCCCTGAACCTCCTGCTAGGGTGCTGATCTGTGGCTGATTGACCAAGACATAAGACTCTCTTTCTCCATCCAATACAGCATGTAAAATTGTACCTTTTAAAATTACTAACACGGGTTCCTACTAATCATATGCTTGCTGGAAAAGTCATTTTTTCTCTAATTGATTTCACTGCCCTTAACATCAAAGAAGACTGTGTTTGACAGTGCAATGTTTCAGGACACTGAGGGTGAAGCTCTGTTCACACTAATATGGACATTTTCTTCCAGTGGGATGTTCCCCCCCGTTTAAACAAAAAACTGAAATATCTCCAGATCATCATAATTTCTACAAAATATCACTGTGCACATAAGGAAAAGTGACTATAAATCATGACTTACACTTACTCAAACCATTGTTTGTGTTGGACTGCAGACACTGCAGACTTTCAGATAACACTGGACACAGCAGATGCAGCTTTAATCTGTCATGAACTGTTGAAATGTGTTCTATATATTGTATAGTTTCCAAATGTGTCCATGTTGGATCCACTGCAGGCAATTTATAGCAGCAGCTTATTACCTGGATTTGATACATGCATAAATCAGAACGTGTCTCTTCATTTTATACACACTCTCAAAACATGTTGTCATCTCACAATATATGTTGCAGTTCTGTCTGTGTTGCCATGGTAATGCTATGTGACATTTGTAGCAATATACACATGCTATCCATCCTTGGAGGTAGAGGAATGTGAGTTAGCAGGTCAAAAAAAGGGTACAGGATGTCTTGCTTCTAAATTAGCTTAGCTTAATATGTTTTCACCTTAG
>CM035790.1:18734092-18794092 GCA_020466265.1 Siphamia tubifer
TACATCTGGCTTTCTTTGAGTATATTTTAGCAAATAAATATCATTGCATGTTTCTGTAAAGATGGTTGCAGACAAATATCACACCCAGTTAAACCACACCAGGTTGCATGAAGAAAAAATGGTGCTGGAAAGAAACAAAATATAAATTAAAATGTGAATAACAGTCTGAAATAAGTTTTAAAAAATCAAAAAAGAAAACTATTACACTATTATTTAACATTAGGCATCTTGCTATTATGCAGATTTCCTGACTGTATCTGCACCATATGAAGTAATTTGCAACATAGAAAAATAAAGCACAATATGATGTATTTTTTTTCTATCATGTTGACATATATAATCATATTGCACCATCCAATTATCATTGACTTATTAATTTGTTTACTTAGTTGTCCATTCATTAATTTGATCCAAATATATTGACAGAAACAGTGAGTGGATGGAAAGTCTTTCATTAATTTTTGTGCAAGTGAATGAATAAGCAATGAAATGATGGAATAAATATTTTGTGTGTGAGTCACTTCCCAATAAAACAGATTGTAGTATTTGAACAGTGTACTTTCACCTGCTTGCTTTTTGTCTAGTTTTTTTTTTCAAACATTGAGTCCAGTTGTAGTCCGAATCATCTCACTTTTATTCTTCATACAGTAGCAAACACAAAAGAACTGAAAATCTGTAATTGAATTGTAATTTTTCAGGTTGATGTAAGCCCTTTATCGGGTATGAGACTATTTCTGTTCATTTTTGCACACATTCAAAGACAGTGACAGTAACAGTTACTTACAGTGACTCAACACTCTCTGGTCCAATGTGGACAGTGACTGTACCTGCTTTGTTTGGTACTGTGAAGTAATGGTACTAATGTAAGGAATGATGTTCAAAGGGAAAGTGCACAGGAACACTTACTGTATGATGATGTAATGTTCTAAAAGCTCCTTTCACCTTAAATGTGTTTTCTTTTTTAGTCATTTATGGGTTAGGAATATGGCTGCACAATATTAGAAAAACCTGACATTGCGATTTTTTTTAACTGTGTGATACATATTGTTTTTTATCTAGCTTTTATAATTGTTACTTGTTTTTTTATTGTTTTTTTATCTCATTTTGGAAAGCACCTTGTGCATCATTTGGTGTTGTAAGGTGCTATATAAATAAAATTTGATTGATTGATTGATTGATTGATTGATTGATTGATTGATTGATTGATTGATTGATTGATTGATTGATTGATTGATTGATATTGCAAAATTAAACTCAGGAGGATATGGTAGCTGTGTAGTGTAAATGATCAGAGGAACAGCTGGGGGTATATCCCTTAAACAGCCTAAATCCTTAACCAGGCAGCTATAATGTCTGAAGGGTTGGCGGTTCAAATGGTTGGAGGTTCGAACCCTGCTCTGTCCTAGTCAGTCCATTGTGTCCTTGAGCAAGACACTTCACCCTCCTTGTCTCCAGTGTCAGTTACACTGGTGTATGAATGTTTGGTGGTGGTCAGAGGAACTGTAGGTGTGAAATGGCAGCCACGCTTCTGTCAGTCTGCAACTGTGGCTACATATGTAGTTTACCACCACTAGAGCGAGCATGTGAGAGTGAATGAATAATGGATAAATAATGTAAAGCCTTTGGGTGTCTTGAAAAGCGCTATAGAAATCTAATCCATTATTATCATTATTATTATTACCTCTGCTAAGGAGGTTATGTTTTGCCAATTTTTTTTTTGTCTATTTGTCTGTCTGTCTGTCTGTTAGTTAGCAAGATAACTCAAAACGTTAATGGACGGACCTTGATGAAAATTTCATGATGTGTTGGGAGTGTCACAAGGAGCATGTGATTAGATTTTGGTGATGAAGTAATCGCATTAAATGAAGGATATCGGCCGGTGTCGGTCAAAACAAAAAGCTAAAATTGTCAAAACTCCATTCAGGGATATAATTAGTTATGTTTGTGGCAACAAGTAGAAGACACAATCAACACAGAACACATTTCAATATCATCCTTCTCGTTGCCAAAATAATTCCAGATAGCTGATGTTGTTTTTCTTTTTGCACCAAGTGTTCATTTTTCTGTGACTTCCTTTTGTTTGTTGCTCATTTTTCAATGTTGTTCACAGCGACTCACTCCATGTGCAGGTGCGTGGTCTGCTTTGGCAAACTGATTAAGAACGAATGTCATTATTTGATTGCTGTGTGTCAGGATGAGAACATATTGAGATCATTTCCCTCCAACATTGCAATGATGATATTTAAACAATATATTGTGCAGCTCTAGTAAGGAACAAAATAGGGTAACTTCACTCAGTGTTTCCTAATCCTGGTCCTACAGGGCACACTATCCTGCATGTTTTAGATGTTTCCCTCTTTAAACACACCTGATAGTCATTATTATTCTTCTGCAGAGCTGGATGATAAGATGATCATTTCAATCAGGTGTGGTTGAAGCAAGAAACATCTAAAACATAGAGGATAGTGTACCTCAATGACCAGGGTTGGGAAACACTGACGTCACTGACTCCAATTTCCTACATAAAAAAATGTTGAAAAGTAATACAGTCTTGTTATATCATCCAATTACACACTGAGGTTAGAATTTAGAGTATATGTATGAGTGCCTTATAAAGACTTGAACCTCCTGTACCCTTTGGTTCAGTAATCCTTAACAGAAAATGACATTATTATCACGACATAAAGGAAAAGCTGTATCTAAAGGTCCTGACACACACTGTGACTAAGCTTCATTTCCAATAGATTTTTGTTTGGGTGACACCCAGTTTGGTGTCACGGCCCAAGGACCTGCACATTCATCACAAACACACAGCAGTGACACTATTACTAGACACACACACACACACACACACATACAATAATCTACACACCAATATTGCCATCCACAAGTCAGCTATTTGTAGACTTTTAGCTCCTTTACTGCACTTCTGTGAAAGTGGTTGTTATATTGTTCTACCACTGCAGGTTGTGTGTGTTTGTCGACTTTAAAGGTAGCAGTGTTTGGTTGTGCAACACGCAGCTTTTGCCTCTCCAGACGGGTTTATAATTGCACCATTATAGAGCCACTTCAGCTAAAATCTGGTGGTTTAACACACACCAGGTCATCTGCACTTCAGCTCGGTCAGCTGCCTCACCACGTCCTTTGATCTACACAGAGGCCGAGTGTGGACATGAAGGCAAATGTACGTGTGTGTGTGTGTGTGTGTGTGGTTTTCATGTGTGCTTGAACTCTGATAACCGAGGTCTATTACACAGCAGACAGGAGTCCCAATGAGAGCAACGTTTCTTATTACAGCCTAATGGCCATTAAACAACAGCCTCCCACATACAAACGACAACGTTCCAAATAAGAAATGCTTTTGATAAGGCTGCTTCTCCTTCATCGGACAATTAATGATCATCTGAACTGGTCTGTAGAAGATTAAACTGTCCGCATTGACCCGCTGTCTTTGTCTGAGTGAGTGCGTGTAACGTCTCTGAGCTGAAACAAACAATGCCAAGTTCGATGCCGATCACAATAGATCATTTACAGGGAGGATCATTTATTGGTTTTTGCTTTAATCATAGTGACGTGAGGATGTCTGGTTCCCAGTTTTTACATCACATCCTTTTCTTCACACCATTTTTAAATAACCATGTCTGAGTGTCGCCTATTTCTCTTTGAGTCTTGGTAATAAATTGACAAACTAATCTATTTCTACAAAACAGCTCCGAAAATTCTAAATAATATGTACTTTTGGAGATAATATTGAGATGTACTTTCTTATATATATGTTATCTCAACCCTTCAAAGTGTAAAATCTACCACTAGTGAAAGCTTCATAGCAATTATTCAAACAATTGTAACATAATTGTGAATTACTATCTTATTTACTAGGATCTGCTGGCTCCAATAATGACACACTAGCTATGTTTACATGATGTTTTTTTTAATTCAGAATTATTTGTTAAGAATAATAGAAAAAAAATTATAATTCGGAATTAAAGATATTTCCGTCGGGTTTACATGGACATGTTAATTCCGACTAAAGGTTTACTGTATATGGGAAATGGAGGTATTCCACTGTAATTAATTCAACTTTAAGAGTACAGAGGGTTCTGATTGGACAGAATGGCTGTTTAACATCTGGATGTTTCATTCGTTTAATTCGGAATTATCATTTTCAACTGGAATTAGACGTTTACATGGTCGTCTTAAAGAGGAATTAACCTTTGTTCAGAATTAAACAGGAATAAAAACTGTCATGCAACTGTATTAATGACGGACCAATGATCAGTTATCGACCTGATGCGTTGGCAGACGTGCTTTTTTTTCTACGTCCTTTTTTTTATTAACAGGTGAAATACATGCAACCTCCATGTTCTTGGAGATACTGCTGTCCACACTCATATAAAAAAAATGGTGTAGAAATATTTATTAGGTTAACTCTCACAATTTTTGTTTTCTACTTATAAGTAAAGAAGATTTTCTCACATTTATTATCATTTGACAGAAGAAAAAATAATCAGTATCTGTTTCAAAATATCAGCTTAAAATATCAGTGGTCTGTATCGGCCATTGGCTAAGACTGATGTAAAAAAAAAAAAAAGAGTAAAATATGAATCAGTATTGATGCGAAAAAAATCCATATTGGTCGATTACAACACTGGACTACAATTTCTACTTAATTTTACTCACGATAATTTTTTAAAATAATTCAAATTGTGTTCAGTGTTATAATTCTATATTTCTAAAACATTTGTGATATAATCATTTTAATCCAAAAGTAACCATCTGGTTTGTTCATTCAGAAATGAAAATCCACCTTCAACTTAAAATAAATACTGATTTGACATTTACTCTAATCCCTGACGATAACTGACAATATTATTATCATCAAAATATTTAAAGTCTGCATGAATAGAAAGTCTTACAGTCAGTAGATGTTATGTGTCCTAATATTTTTTGTCCACATCATGTAGTAATTGTGGCCAAATGTTTTGGAAAAAGCCCAAGTCATGTTTTTTTTTTTTCACAAAAATTCCTGGTTAAAATGTTTTTTCATACATTTCTAAGGTATATGGATGAACAATTAAAAGCAATATATAGGTTTCCAATATTGTTATTGATAAATAAGTGTTATTTCAGTAAAGAATCCATGTCTAATTCACAAAATGTTTAGCCATCACTGTGTTGTTGTAGAAATATAAAACAAGTAAAATGTTCTTTTATTTGTATGTTTCCTTTTTGTATTGTATTTTTTTTTCTTCTCTCAAGACACAGTAATCAGTAGAATTCCTGCACCTCATTCATTCATTCATTCATCCATTCATTCATTCATTCATCCATTCATTCATTCATTCATTCATTCATTCATTCATTCATTCATTCATTCATTCATTCATTCAGGGTGTTTTCTAAACATTGCTCAATTAAATTCAAATACTCAGTCACCTACCTCTTGTTCTCTTTTGGAAATCACCATCGTCAGTCAGCTTATTTTGGACTAAAATAGCATGATTCTCAGTTTGACAGATTAATATTTGAGTCAGTGTGAAGAACTTTGACACTGTGAAGTAGTAATTACCTAAATGAAGCTGTGACTCAAGAAAATGTCATAAATAATCTGTCATTGTTTCCACAAAATGGCCTTACTCTTTTGCCTTTACATCTGCATGACAACAATAAGGGGCTGTTTACACGAGGACAATTGCAACTAAAAACAACAAAATATTTAATCAGAAGTGACTTTGGTTTTACAGGTTGAAAATGCTAAAATCTGACGACGCATGAAGCAACTCGTGATGTAATAAAATCCTGAGCTAATAACATAATAATGTCTTTACACATAATGTAATAATGTAATAACTTACTATATTATGAGCTCAGATATATATAGCAACTCATAATGTAATAAAAGCTCATAATGTAACAATGCCTTCATAAACTATAGGATTTCTTCAAAAACATTACTTAAAAATAGTTAACCTTTCACCTTACAGCAATGACAGAGGTCAAATAAAAATAGTGATAATGCAACTTTTCTCACAGTATCAACCATTATTACATTATGAGTTGCTATCTAGCTGAGCTCATAAAATAATATTATTACATTATTACATTTATGCACTCATGATTTTATTTCATTTAAGTTATTACATTATCCAGAGTGGAAATCTTGAAAATTATCCACTGTTACGTTTCCATCTCACACCCAAAAACGCAAAAATATTGCGTGTTGACAAGCAGCGTTCTATCCCAGCACCATCTAGTAGCCTCGCATGCATACCCAATTGAATACCATACACTCCTGCATCCCTGTATGCATTTAATGACAAAATTTCTTAATGACAACGCATGTGTAAATGCGGTTAAAAGGCCACTTTTGCATCATTTCTTCCTATAATCTTATAATCTTATAAATGTAGCCACAGTCTATTTATTACAGTGTGATATTTCTACTTCATATAAATGTTCCCTCTTTAATTGTTATATAATTCATTTCCATGGTTCAAGGCAGCAAAAACTGCAAACTTGTATTGTGTCAGATTTGACTCAGTCAAGCAACAAAGCAAACAGATGTGATGCCTTCTTAGGCTCCACACATCACTTCTGGGGTTCAGTGTCAGTTCAATTTACTATGGGTTACATCCCTGAATGGTTGTGAAGCCACCCAAAAACAATCTGATATGAGCAGCAAAGCAGAGTTGAGCAAAAAAAGCTGTGTCAGTTTGTTGTGTCTCCTTTTCTTTGGTTGAGTTGGACAGCAGTGAGCTGCAAGGAATCACTGCTATTTCTGATGGTGGACTGTTAAAAATGAGAGTTTAAGAAGCATTTATAGTGTACAATAATCCAGTAAATATAGAACTAAAATATGTTGACAATAAAACCTACAATTAAAAACAAATTTTCATCTCACATCTTCCATACTGTAGCACAGCAGGATGTTTGCAGATGCTTAAAAAGTCATAAATGAATGCCCTCAAATGGATAATTAATCTTTAAATCTATCATTCACAGACCTTAAAATGACACATTATAAGACATAATGAACGCTATTGCTATATTTGCTTTGCAAATCTTTATAAACATTTGATGAAATTTTGTGATTTGTGTTTAACATTTCATCATAACAGATGTGGGAATGAGTGGAGCCTCCTACAATCATTCATGGGTGGAGGGACGGTGTGATTGAATGTCAGTAGCACAGCCATTAGTCATGGAGAAATGGAAATGGAAACAGGGTTAAGACCGGTTCAAGGAAATAACTACAAAGCCTGTCATAATGTTGTTTTGTGAATAAAAGGTCTTAAATTTGACCAAATACATCTTGAAAAACATCTTAAAAGGTCATAAATTCTCCTTCCTCACACCTGGAGACACACCAATACCCTTTTTATCCCCCTCCTCCCCTCATTCTGTTTCCTCCCGTACATATTCTCCCTGTAAAATACACATAAATAATACAGTTATTGACTCAGCACTCAAACATGGACACACACAGCGCATCGACACCCACCCTCCCAGATGCTCATATGTGCAGTAGTGCTATTCTGTTGCCTAGTAACCAGGTAGAGTTTCTAGTAAAAGCCTTTTTGCTAAGAGATTCCCACTGTCATAGACTTCTCCCTCTCGCCCTCTCTCTCTCTCTCTCTCTCTCTCGCTCTCTTTCACACACGCACAGGCGTACATTGCAACTCACTTTGTGCTGTTTGAACTTGCTTTCATTAAACTCTGCACATGCACTTTAAATTCAGCCGCCACTTCTCTTTCTTCACCATCAACCTTCAATCACCACTCTGCCATGAAACTGGGTTGCCGCAAGTCTTCCTCTCAACCCTACACTTCTGTACACACCTAGCCATACTGTCTCTCTCTCTCTCTCTCGCTCTCTCAAACAAACACATCTGTGCTTACAGACCCATTTCATAGACAAAGCACACACACACACACACACACACACATAGGCTGCAGAGCAGGAAGATGAGGAGAGAGGCTGCAGTTTTCAGGTCTCAAAGGAGATATACTGTAGCTAAGTATCAGGCTATATCCATTATATGTCACTGCTGTAAAAGCATCTCTTATAGTTACACACTCTAACTCTCACACACACCAACAGGAGCATCATATAAGTCATACACACACACACATGTCCATTTTATCATATTATTTTCTATTAATTTGAACATATATGAATAATTCTACCTTAGTATAATCTTTATGAATGTAATAAAAGCATCATAACTGGCTCCTTTATTAAGCAAGTGACTATTTTTGGTCAGTTTTGCAGATGTTATAAGACAGTGACAGGAACAGTTACAGTGAGGGAATAATCTTAAGTACATTGTGGTCTACAGGGTCTGTACTGTAGGGTCCACCTCTGCATGAACAGTGAGTGGACCTACTTCGTTTGGTACCATGAAGTAATAGTACTAATGTAAGGAAATGTTCAAAGGATCATGTGAATGTGGACAGGGGTCTGGATTCATACTTATGTTGGTCAAATGTTCAAAAAGTGACTTTACATGTGTGTTTTCTAGTTTTATTTTAATGTACTTCTTGGAATTCTGGGTAAGGAATTAAATACAGTAACTTCACTGACTGACCTTGACTTTCTACAGAACATGTCCTCCAATAACACATTAAGGTTGAAATATTGAATTTCAGATCATTTCTATGACTGAACTATAAAGGGTTACAATCCTTATTTCTTCTGTTTAAAGAGTATTTATGATCTGAAAGGACAGATGTGGTTTGTTGTAATGTTTTAAAATACATGTTCCTTTTACCTTACTGTACTTTTCTAGTATTTTAAAAATTGACTTGTATTTTTTTTTAAATGTTTTGCCATTTGTGGGTAAGGAACCAAATATGGTAACTTCATTGACCTCAATTTTCTACATTTTAAAAAAAGTCGTCCAACAACTCACTATAGTTGACAGTTTACATTTGAGTCTTTCTAGGAGTCCCGTAGAAAGGGTTAAGTATAAAAGAGGAACAAAATCTGTCTCTTCATGATGTTTATGTAGCAGAGCAGAACTAACACTAGAAGTTTCTTTCTTCTCCATCTACGTCAAAAGACTGAATATAAAAATAGATGTTCCATTATTAAAGTGAAACTAAAATATCTGCTATGCAGACCTGAATGTGTGATGAACCATGGAGTACAGTAACAGTCATGTCTGATGGAATCTCTACTTTGATCAGGAATAAATGTGATCAAATATGTTTATGGCAACAAAGAAATCATTAAACCTGTATAATGTTACACTAAACTGCTAACTTTGACTTTTTGGCTTAATTTGTCATTAACTTGTCTGTATTGTATTTTTTCTAAAAGGTTGAACCTAGACATGTTAACTGTTGTGGTCTGGGTTTTTTTTTGTTAGTTTTAGTCCATAAAATGTGTCTATAAAACACCTACTTTGAGACTCTGTTGAATGAAAAGTGCATTATGAATGCAATTTATTATGTTTTTATTGTATTGTATTTGATTTTATTTGTTATTATTGCTACAATCAGCCAAAAACCACCAGAAACCAATGTCCATAGAAGATCATGAAGTCTCATTTCCTCTCAAAAAAACTGAATATCAGTCTGAAAAAAGGTGATTATGGGATTTTTAACCATAATCCAACAAAATATGGCACACAGAAGCTGAAATTATCACCTCTAAAATGTGTTCAAACTAATTCAAGAGCAGCAAATCAAGAGAACGAAATGTTTTTTTTATGCATAATGCTGAAACAAAGTTCCAAATACAGTACATGACACAACATTGCAGGGATATGATCTGTATCCCTCTTTCTCACTCACACACATATACGCACCCAGTATGCTGTGCTGTCCGCATTGCCATGACAACCTAGTGCTAGTGCTGATGGGTTTCCCAGATCTTTTATTTATTCATCTATCTCTGCATTACTCTTTCATACTATGACACACATACAGATGTGCACCCATATACATGTGCACACCCATGCATGCATTCGTTTCCAAATTGATTTAAGAAAAAAATCTAAACAAGAATATGAAAAAATATGACCGCCTGGTGTTTTTTGTTGTTGTTGTTTTTTGTTTTGTTTTTAAGATAGATGTGAGCCATTCCTGTCGCCTCCAAAACATTGTTGTATGTAATGAAAAGCTGCCCATACAAAGTAGGCCGTTAGAAATGATCTCTCTCTCTCTCTCTCTTTCTCTCTCTCTCTCTCTCTCTCTCTCTCTCTCTCTCTCTCTCTCTCTCTCTCTCTCTCTCGCTCTCTCTCTCTTTCTATGTGTGTTTCTGTCATCCCCAGCCATCTTTCAGACAGTAATGTGATCAGCAGCAAAGCATGGGCTGCTGTGTTATTCATGTGGCGCTTCACTGTAGGGAAATGGCTCAGAACAGCAGGAACACATAGACACACATACAGAAAAAAAACACACACACACACACACATGCACAAAATAAATAAATAAAATAAGCTCATTAGGAACACCAATGCTGCTACTAAACAGCAAATGCAACAAGGCAATATGACCTAAAAACATATCTGAATACTAAGCACCCAATTGGAATAGAAGGGGCTCGATGCAGGGTCCCTGTGGAACTATAAGCCCACCTCCCATTCCAGCACCACCTCAGAAAAATACATTAAAAAAAAAAAGAAATACATTATCACCTTTTCAGGTTATCTCTCACTTCTTGAAGATCCTACCCTGCGTACATGAGTGAACATGTGTCCTATTGTAACACCCTGAATCTGTAACAGCCCCAGGTTTCAATTATACCTGTCCTTTTAGGTATTTTATGACCGCCGGCATGAATAAATCTGCTGTCACTGAACTCTATTGCCCTCCAGCTCAACCCCTTTGACCACCGTGACATTACGCACCAATACACATCTCATGCCTATAAATCTATGCAGCCTGGGAGAGAGAGTCTATGTCAATTGCTATGAGGGTAAGTGAACGACCAAAGCACAGTGACAATTTACTCCAGCAAATAGTCACATTATTAGAAAAGATAGTGTTGTTTTCAATTGTCTTGCTTTGTTAAAATCTAAGTCTTTTATTTTCCAGTGGTGTGCGTGCATGCAAACACATGGATTATACTGCAGCGGACGAGAAAACATGCATAACTAATTTCTGCATCAAATAGAAGAACGGTGAAAAAATGCTAGAAGGAAAAAATACATGTAAACAATGCAATGATATAGTACTTTGATGCCTTTTCTCATCAGGACTCAACTCAAGAAAGTTTTAGCGAAGAAAAGAGGCAAAAGGAAGAAAAGAGACAAAGAGGAAAAAAGAAACAAAGGAAGAGCGCATTATTCAGCTGCAGCTTTTTCTTTTTTTTTTTGGAGAGCTAGCATCGGAAAGAGAGAGACAGAGGGTGGGGGAGGAGAGGGGTTGAGAGAGCAGTTGTGTCTTGAGGATGAAAAAAACACTGCATCTTCACTGCAGCAACCATCCACTTACTAGAAAAGAAAGACAATAAAAAAAAAAAAATAACAAAAAAAATACAACAGAGCTGGAGCGAGTAGGGAGGTTCATGCTCAACACTTAAACACAGGAAGAAAAGCAGCTCAGATACGACCCAGTCTGCAGAACAGATTACATTTGCATTTCCAGTGTCTGTCCTTTTCATTCCCTTCCACCAGCTATTGCATCACTGACTTGTTCACTGTCTTACTCTTGTCTTGTTTTAACCTCTTACCAGCTTTACAATCTGATCCTGGAATGTAGATGTTATTGTTTTAATACCACCTATATACTGTATATATTAATACACCTGCACTTGGCTCACATCAAAGAAAAGTGAACAAACTCATCTTTCTGAGCAACACCACATACACAAAAGGTTGTTTTACACGTAAATAAAAAATATGACAAATTTGGCTTTTGAAGGCTGTCAGCTGATCAATCATCTATCAATGTTCCAACAAATTAGGTCACATTTATCTGTGCTGACAGATGGGTAGACAATGAACTGCTGAACACCAGGATATACGACTTTATTTTATGATTGATAATGATCATTTTACATGTCAAATATCTATATTTTCAGCAATTTTTGGCTCAAAATGTGTGTATTTCAAACATCTAACAGTTTGGAAATTGCTATTTTCTCTGTAAAACCCATAAACATAAACATCGAAAAAATTTTGTAAAACTGAAATTTTAAGTGCCAAGACATTGGTCTGTTGGTGTTAAAGGTGTCATTGCACTGAAAACCACTTTTCCACGCTCCTTTTGGAATCTGATGGATCACCCCGACTTACCAACACATGCTGCCTTTGACAGTGGTTTGTACCACATTCACAGAAAACAACGAGAGGAACGAGCGACCCGGAAAAATACAGTCCATCTGACGTCAGACAGACTTTAGCGTCACCCACGTGGGGTTAAACCCGTCCCCCATTCCAGCGAATCTGAAGTAGTATTAGCATTAGCATCTACAAGAGAAGGTGGCGCCACAGTAGCTGCTGCACAAACTTGAAAAATTGGCGGATCAAACTGGTTAATGTGCTCTCTGTGGAAATAATGTCCCTTTTTGTCCCCTGCACATTTTCAGAAACTGTACGAAACCTAGCTGGATGCTACTCTGGTAAAGGTAAACACATACAGAGAGTGAGAGGGAAGGGGGGAGTGTTCCTTCACGCAGTGTGAGCCAATTAGAGACGCCTCATCACAGCGTCATGGACATGTTTGAGGAAGTACCAACCTCAAGTCGGCTGGAAATAAAGCAATCCGGATATTTTTTTAAAATAAAACCAACACACAAAGTATTCAATAACAATGGAAAACAGAGTAACATTAATGAAATGACCATGGAATGACACTTTTAAGCATAATTGTTATTAGTGCAAAGCCATGTTAATCAGCATCTAATAAGATGTGTATGACGATAACAACATCGGTGCCCATGCAGACACGCACCACACGCACCACCGCCATATTATTTTATGTTTGTCAGTTGTGTGTTATGTGCCAGCCAACAGAGAAGATGGTTGTTCAGTGTGTCTCCTAGCAATGCTAGTCTGTAATGTTCGTCCATACCTACCAAATACACCCTGATTTTCACCCAAAAAATAGGGCAAGGGGGAAAAAGATCCAAATATTTTACTTTCTAAGCCTTATAGCTTTTTACCTGTCAACTAAACAGCAAAAGTGAGTGTTTTAGCCCAAACTACAGGGTGTTACCTTTACAAAAAGCCCATTCTTTTATCTGTACTCCAAAACCATTGAAGAACAGGTAGAGTTTTCATTTGGACACACATTTCTCAGGCATTTGAAGGAAAAATCAGCCCAGAATGGTAAAGGGTTAATCTCCTTGACACCTTTTATCCTCCCCTTCTCTCTCAGAGTTCTTGACTTGACTTTTAACTCCTGCCTTTGCTCCATAACTTCAGTCCTCTACTACCTGACCTCCTCTAAACTCTTTGTTTCTATCTTGTTCTTTATAACTTCTCCTCCTCCTCACCTTCCTTTGTTCAGTGTCATCTGTCCGTCTCCTGTCTCTTTCATGTGTCCTCACCCTGACTTGTCTTTTCTGCTCTTTTGTACGGCTCCCCTGACACCTACCACCTGCTGCTCTCACTCTCACTCACACACACACCTCCATCCCATCAGGATGCTTTCACCGTCACACCGGCATCGCATCTGGATCCACTTCCACCATTAGAGCCACAGATTATGTTTTGGATTTGTGAGTTGACGTGTGAAAACAGAGAAAACACTTCCACACTATGATCAATGTTATGCATAGCTATGGCAACAGCTGCCAGAAAAAACCCTCCTACACTGTCAGAGGGCCAATCAGTGCTCTATTGCCACTACAGGGAATTTGACTGACAGCTCAGCAAGTGAAAAAAAGGCTGCAGGATATGATCCACACACGTATTTACCCTCTGCTCTACATCCACAGGTAGGGACAGGAAACAATAATTCACACTTATTAGAACAGCTCTCCATTGTCACTGTGAGAACATTGTTAAACGCAGTGTTAGAACAGTTTGGCGTCTTCTGTGGCAGCGATATACAGAACTGAAGTAGAAAAGGTAAGTAAAAATAAGGCAGATAAAAATACAATGACATAAGTAGTGCCAGGCACAATCAATAAATCAATCAATCAATCAAGCTTTATTTATATAGCACTTTTCCATACTTGCTGTTGGTACTAACAAATGATATATTATGTGAAAAATAAAATGGCTAATTAAATGATAATAGTAATGAAATAAAAAAAAATACAAATAAACAACAAGATGAAATCATTTTAAAAGTAAAAATGTAATTAAAAGCTAAAAAAGTAGGTTTTCAGTTTACTCTTAAACAGGTGAACACTGGCAGCGGACCTCAGATCCTCAGGTCGACTGTGTAATGGTTTGTGGCCATAAAATCTGAATGACACGTCTCAGTGTGTTTTAGTGTGAACTCCAGGTTTTATTACCTGAGGACATGAGAGGGCTCATATGTTAAAAGCAAGATCTGATAAATATGCACGGCTAAAACCATTAAGATTTTTATAAACCAGTAAAAGCACTTTAAAATTAAAATCACCCCACATACGTATTCTAGCGTATTTTGGCATAGATCCAGACATTTATAGACATTTCAAATTCCATCCACTATAGAGAATTGAGAGGGGGGGGGGGGGGACGATTTTTATTCTCCACTTACTTACTTTTCTCTAAATCTAACAACATCTCTTATGGGTCACTAGCAATCTATAAACCCAATGTGTTATGTTTCCAACCAATAGTTTTCCTGCTGCAGGCATTTGAAATTTGCCCATCATACAGTAAGAAAATGAGGAAAAAAAATCTATATTAAAACGTTCTTAAAAAAATGGCAGTTTGACCCACAGTACTGTTCCTAAAATCTAATTAGATCTATTTTGGGTCAGTGACATTCTATAAAACCAGTTTGGTATGTAGTCAACCAATAGTTTTGCTCCTATAATGTTAACAAACTAACACAGAAACAAACATTCCAAACTTAAAACATTACTCCTTTCCTCCCCTTCAGGGTCTGGGGTAAATATACTATATAATAACCATGACTTAATAGTGCACAGGAAAAAGATCCCATGTTTATTGTCTTCAATGTTCATTATAATTATTAATGTTTTTTCTTTTTTTTTTTTTACTGATTTTGATCAACAGAACTGTACAGAATTTGGCCAACTGCTTCAATACAATAATAACACTATTTATTGTGGTTGTTGTTGTTTTTTAACTAATTTACTGCCAAAGATACGTATATATACGTCTTTTGTGTTTTTTCATGGGGGCAGTGGATTAAAGTCTTGTACATCATATGTGTGAATTTCAGACTTGTGGCCAATGTATCAGACGCATAAGTTTTCCAATATCAGATTGATAAGGGTGAGGTGGCAGATTCATCCCTACATCTCCAGGAATCCAGCGCAGACCCTCACTCTGGGAGTGCAGGTAAACACGTTTTGACGCCATATTGCTGTTCCTGTGTGTACATGTGTGCATACTACTGTAAAAGTTGTGAACACCTGTGATCAATACAAGGTGTTGGGACACCTATTTTTTTGGTCTTGAAAGTTCAGTGAAAATGGCCAAAAACTGTGGTAGTATCGAGTTCTTTATTCTGAACATAGCTGGAAGTCAATGAGTTAAATACATTATCATGAAGTCAGATCTTTCTGTGAGGATTTCAATTGGATAATATGCAATATTGACTTTATTTCCTCAGGATCAATATAACATGTGGACATCTGGTGATTTGGACTTTAACCCCACATGTGTTATTTCATGTGGTGCATGGGATAAGTAAACTCTGTTTTTATATTTACATTTACTGACATTATTATCAGAGGCAGGTTCACCACTTACAGACAACTGTTGAAAGAAGAAAAATATCCCTAACTGCAGCTGTCATTCATGTAGTCCATCCATCTTGTCAAATGTCACTCTTTTGAAAGATTTAGGTCGTTGGTTCAGTGAACATTCACGTTATTTCAGACTACGAGAGTCTGGAATATACTCCTGAGTCACTTTTAAAACTCTGATTTATAATCAGTAGCCCAGACCCCATTGTCCTCTACCAGGTAATAGGCTGAATAAATATGCAGATGGGGAAAAAAATGCTGAATATCCCACCAAACTGCAGAGATGGTGATTCACATGAGACTAATACCACCGCAGGAGCCGTGTGTTTGCAGAAACAGCCTCGGTAAATGATGATGTTATTTTCATTTGACAAATTACAAACATGACCAAGTCACATTGGATTAAGATTATATGTAACCTCTGTAATTATTACAAATCACCACAGACTAAACTAGACCTATTGTCATTTAAATCAGTATAAAAGACATTGGAAAGACTATGACAATATGATCTAAATCACACTATGTATAATGATACTGCAAACAAGGTAATATTTCTTTGTTCTTCTTGGTGTTTTTAGACTATTTCCTGGAAAAACTGAAGTTCACCAGAAATATGCATGAATACTAACGTTTTATTTGTTCAGAACAGAATCTAATAGTTTATCACAAAACTTTCCTCTGTAAAAACTTCAATATGGGATTTGGATGAAGACAATTTTAACATCCAGCTTTACCAGTACAAAAATAAATAATCTTGTTTTCCATACATTACAGTTTAAAAGTTCACATTCTATTAGCTGTGAAAAGAACACATAGAGAACAGTGCCTGAATTATCCAACATCATCATATCACCTGCCTCTTTCAGACCCTTTCAGAAAATATGCTTTTAGGATTTTTGAAACAAGCATTATTTCACAAAAGAGAATTATCCATTAAAACAAACTTTGATCTGCATCCTAATGCTACTCCTGTAGTAAATAACCGTGTGAATATATACATAAAAAAAAAAAAACTTGATACACAAAAAAGAAACTCCATCATGTCTACATTTGATTAAACACCTAATTATTGTGATACAGTTCTTTATAAATTCAACATGAAATATCACTATATATTACAGAGCTGATATTTTCTAACCCCCGTAGTAAAAGACAGCTGACTATGTTAAATAGATATGTATACATTTGACAGATGGAGCAGCCGGTCAAATCCCCAGAGGTGGTCAAAGTGTGTGGTCACCATCGGTCGTTCACCATTTCAGCTTCTCTCATCAGTTAATCACCAAAATATGTCACCACATGGACGTTTTAAATGCAGCAGCAATCTCTGCTAGAATATGTTTATCATTCCATTTAGCTTATATATAATTCATGTTATCGTGTACGCTTGAATCTGTTTTAAATGGAGCACTGACTGACAAAGAGACAAAATAAAAATAAGTGCGTCACTTGAAGAGTCTCAGTCGACTGAAATGATCCAAATCATTTGACTTTGAAGGTATAAGCTAATGAAAAACAAGTAAAGATTGTGATAGTTAATTCATAAAGACCCCAACAAACACCGGTAACTAAAACCACCAACTGATGTATCTGTTTAATAGGTAATTTGTTGACCCACTAATCCTATCCATACATGTAAATAACTGCTGTAAAACACAATTTGTCATCTTTTCATGGTCAGCAGATATGACCCAGATATGGGACTAGATGCCAAACAGAAGCTAAGAAACCCTTTTAAAGGCTTATTTATATATAGTCTGGATGTTCTAAACTATAACAAGGGTGAGACGTGAACAAGAACAAATGAATGTAATGTCAGATCCCAAACTAAAGCTTGATTTTCATTATTTACATATCTATATTATGATTTCATAATTTATTTAACACTAACTAAAAGACCCAAAACATCATTTTTCTGATATAATAATCTTCTAATCTTTTTCTGAGTTTTGTCCATGATCAATAAATTAAACATAGGAAAATACATGATTTTCACAGAAAATGCTAAATACTGAGGATAATATTAGAATATGTGAATTGGGACAGGAGTTGAAAATTAGCAATAGTTATAAAGTCTACAGTTGTGCTCATAAGTTTACATACACTAGCAAAATGTTATTTTTTTTTTTAAAATCACAATATCGTGCAGTTATCATTGAGAAAACAGTATTTTAAAAGCACAGACAGACAGACAGACATAAACCCCCAACACCAGACTTTCACCTCTCACAACGCAGCTCAAAAGTCACAGATTAACCTTCTGACCTTGAAAACCAGCAGCCACCAGATTGACCTTTGACCCTTGACAGACTCACCAGTATGTAACTGGATAATTCATTCATTTTAATCAAACCACTGCTTTTTGTATTTTGTATTTTAGCATTTTAGTTCTATCTTTTTAACATTATTATGTTTGTTATAGTTATTATATTTATTACATTACTAGGTATGTATGTGATGCATGTGTGACCTATGTAAGCACTTTACTGGAGCAGCTTTCAATTCCGTTGGATTTTATATGACAATAAAGACATTCTATTCTATTCTATTCTATTCTATTCTATTCTATTCTATTCTATTCTATTCTATTCTATATGATCTGATTAACAAACTCAGGTTGGCAGAGGCTCTGTGAAATGTATTGCTGACTGTGTGATGCCATGCTGTGCATTTACTGTACTTATATAGACAGTGACTCCACATTATAACCCTGCTTTTAACCGGGAGCCAATATAGGGTTCACCACTTACAGTGAGTCAGTGGAGATGAAAGAGTCTGCTAAATGAATTAAGCGTGATGTAACCTAAGCCTGGCCACATTCTTTCAACAGTAATCCAAGCACTATCCCAAATTTTATAGACACCAGTTATCATCAAGCTAATAGCATTCACAGACCAAACAGAGACACACTCACTCACTTCTTTTCCCCTGGAGTGTTTTGGGACTAAAACTCCACTGGTGAGGGAGAGGGTCGCTGCTTAAACACACAGGGCTTGTGAATGCACACAAACAGACACACACCCTGTGTTTACACACATGAAAGTCAGCGCTATTAGTTCCAGATCATTTTGCGAAGCAGCCTGTAAACAGTGAGCCTGGGGATAAACAAAGATCCCACTCAACTGGAAGTGATCCCACACACACACACACACACACCTTAACACACGCGTGCACACACACACACGTAGAAGCAAAAAGTGGGTGCATACACATATAGACATGGACATTAAAAACACCTAGAGGGCTGATAAATACTATTAATCTGAAAAACACATGCTTTTATTTAAAGTGTTAAAGGTGGACTGAGTCATTTGAATGTGTTACGCTTTTCTGAATATGTCCTCATGGTTCAATAACTGTGTGTACAAAAAAAAAAGTATGCCCTCTGTAGTGGACAAGAGTTTCATAGCTTTATTTAAAAAAAAATCCACTGAAAAGGACATTATATTAAACATATATATATATATATATATATATATATATATATATATATATATATATATATATATATATATATATATATATATATATATATATATATATATATATATATATATACTGACTGGGTGTCAGGAGAATATTATCCACAGTATTTTTGCATTTTCTATGAAAATCATGTATTTTCCTGAATCTAATTTATTGATCATCTACTGTAGATGTTCATAAAAAAAAGGGTCTGATCCACAAAACAATAACATCTGTCACTGATGTTAAAGGAGCCAATACAGAGGATGAAGAATAGGGTATGTAAACTTATGATCAGAGTTTCTGTTGTCAGTATGAGTTAAAAACAGCAAAAACATTTGTTTGATAATAAATGGCTTCATCAACCATGGGCTATGAGTGAAAGAAAAGTTGTTTGTATCATCATTCATATACTCTGAAAAGTGACCAAACAACCACACATGCTGCCAGAGTATGTAAACTTATGAGCACAACTGTAAATAATTTAGTCTGCAAACAAACAAACACGTGGCTCATGTTAACATTGTTAAGGAATATTTTTCCTAGAAAATGAAATTCATATTTTTTTAGGTGATTGTAAAACATTACAGTGTTATTATTACCACAATGATCCCTCCCTTGTTCTTGCTCTCATCATATCTTGCGTTCCCTCTGTCTCCATTGCGTGTCAAAAAAAAAAAAAAACCTGCCATTGTAATATCAATTACATGTGTTTTCCACTGTTGGTGTGAATATAAATGTGTTTGCTTTTTTGTGCTCCAAATATTTCTATTTTTCTTTTCTTGCGAAACGGTAGCGCAGGATGACAGGCTGAGTCCAGTTTTTGTTGATATTGTGCAGCTCTACTCTAAACATAGGTCTTCTTAAAGCTATTTTAGAATGAACATGGGTTGTGGGGAAACCAAATATCCACAGGTCAATTTCTCCAAATGTCAACTGGTTCAGCATGAATTACCTGTGTTCCATTTTCTTCAAAAAAGGACAGAAATAAAGAAAGAAAACAAAAATGATTCTGGGTTTGTCCAGTTTTGTGCCCCATAATGATAATGCTGTTTTGTGAAAATTAAGCCACATTTAGAGGTATATTAATTTAATTTAGCATATTAGATCATGACATGATTTAATATATATGACTGATGATATATGATTTAAATGGTACATACACCGCCATAGAATATTTGGGATATAATGTAACCCATAAAGACCCAAACATCCACAGTTGACCACAAGCAGGTAACATGATTGACACCTATTAGTCAACTAATCCTATCAATACATAGAAATAATTGGTGTAAAATGCAGTTTCTCATCTTTTCATGGCCATTAGATATGACCTATTTGGACATTCAGAGGCTCTGTAGTTACCATGGAAACACTGACATCTTCTACAACATCGATTCAATGGATGAATCTGATATATTGGCTGTAAAATTCACTTTTTCTTCAGCTTTCTCTGTGTTGATATAATAACCTTTGAATCGTCTGTAACTTTTCATGAGCTTCTATATTAAATATAGGACATCCAATATCGAAAAATACATGATTTACAATGAAAAGGAAAAATATTGAGTATAATATTAAATTAAATGGTGATCCATCACTTGCAAAAAGGTTAAATAAAGAGAAAATGTCATGTAGGAACTGCCACAAAGATAGCAGTGGGTCTTTGTGGGTTAAATATACTGGGTAGAAAAATGGATTTCATTGTCAATTGCACGGCATGTATATCATCATCATCATCATCATCATCATCATCATCATCACCATCGACTTGTACTGCAGACTCAAGGTCCAGATACAAAAAGACAGACATATGTACCCACATAATAAAGTATAATGTATAAATCTAGTTAAAAAACCTGCATAAATTGGGGTCAATCTAAATATGTTTCCTCTGCATGAACTGTCAGCATTGCTATAAAATACTGATGACAGTATATTTATTTTCATAAACAGTTATGTTTGTTCTTCATATACATTTTTCATGCACATATCCACAGGGCTTGGCACGATTATATATAATTAAAATGGATTTTTAAATTACACCAGAGGTTATTCTGTTCTCCTTCAAAACAATTATATTCATAACACTTGATTTACTTATATATTACTCATACACAGTAAATTTTGCAGTGTTAAATCAACACTTAGAGAGTTTATTTAACTTCTTCTAGAGTGTATTTGGTCCCATTGTCTCCAAATTAACTCTCTCTTTAATGCATCTTTATCATTTTAATTTTCTTCTGTTTCTGTTTTTGTGTAAAGCACCTTGAGTTGTCCTGTACATGAAATGTGCTATACAAATAAATTTGCCTTGCCTTGCCTTGCCTCTAAGTGTTGATTTAACACTGCAAAATTTACTGTGTAGGGTACCAAATTATGATGCCACCTGATAAATAAATTAGTGATGGTGTCATGAATGCACTTTCATGCCTATTCTGTCTAATATTATTGAAAAAATATATAACAATACATTATAACCACAACAGGTATCTCTGTATCCACACAGTAAATTTTGCAGTGTTAAATCAACACTTAGAGAGTTTATTTAACTTCTTCTAGAGTGTATTTGGTCCCATTTTCTCCATATTAACACTGCAAAATTTACTGTGCATGTGGTTAAGGGGAAAAAAAATATTATGCTGTATCACAACTATTATTAGCATATGGGTGATGTCAGAGAACTGATACCACCAACTCTCTATTGTTCACATTAAATGAGCTAAAGCTAATCAGCATCACACAGGTCAATAGAAAACCTAATAAAATGTGTATTTATTCTAATAACAGAACATTTATCATCATATGGAGGATGTGAAAGCACAAAAGAGGTCGGTTTATTTGTTTGTTGAGCTCAAATATTACTGTATTTTCTCAAGAATTGCTTAATCCATCTTTAATCCATAAAGACCTACTGTTACTTTTCTAATTTACCAAAATTTCCTCTAAAATTCAGCTCAGTGTTTTGTATATTTAAATGAAAATCAGGCATTTCCCTGATTTTTCAGGCATCTAATTATATAGATGTTCATTAAAATTGAAGGTTATTAGATCAAAAACAGATAAACCTGAAGAAAAATATATATTATTGTGCTTTATGTATCATCATCTAAACCTAAAATTAGCATCTCCATCCATTGTCATTTGAAAAACAACATGGATTTTAATGGTGATGCAGATGGTATTTCCACATTCACCTCGGAGCCTCTGAACGTCCAAATAGTCATATCTGATGTCCATGATGAGACATCAAACTGTATTTTACACCAATGGATTGATAGGATAAGTGGATTAACAGGTATTTAATGTTTCATATGACTAAAGGATTTAGGTCACTGATCGAAGTTTGGGTCTTTATGGGTTAAGTTACATTTGTCTATCTTTAAAAATACATTAAAATGCACTAACAATAAGAGCTAAATCCACTAAAACTCCATTAAAATGCACATAAAAATACACTAAAATAAACTTAAAAATACACTAAAAGGCACTAACAGAGCACAATGTACTAAAATACAATGTGCTTTAAAATACACAAAAATGCACTTAAAAGTACACTAAAATAAATGTAAAAATACATTAAAACACACTGTCAGTTGTGTTAATGCACTAAAAATCCAGTCTCAGATAAACTTCTTGTCTCATCTTTTGTTTAGTTCAGTTTGTTATTCATTTTAATTAAAGGTCCATTTATATGACAAATATGACACCATCATAAATGGCTGATAATAGTTTCATTTCAGAGCTGATATCTATGATATGATATCCATTTGTTATATTGTGTGTGACAAATATTATGCATGTGTTTGTAGGAAACCAGCCTCAGGAACCAGGATAGATGTTTTTAAGGATAGAAAATGACAAAAACAGGGCTGGTATGTCATAGAGATTATCAGTACAAAGGCATATATTACAAATCCACTACTTTTCTAAAGGTTCAGATTCTCACACAAAATCACATTAGTGGAAAATTGACTCTAAATCCAAACAGGTGTAAAACTAAACCAACTATAGACTGAAAGTAGCAACAGGGATAAAAAAAAAAACAAGAAGAATAAATGTGAACAAGCATCCTGATTCTGCTAAGATGTTTTCACTTTTTATTCTCTGTCCGAGAGAAAGAGAAAAGTCACACATGGTGAAGACTGTGCAGGGTGTGTGTGTGTGTGTGTGTGTGTGTGTGTGTGTGTGTGTGTGTGTGTGTGTGTGTGTGTGTGTGTGTGTGTGTGTGTGCCAGGACTTTATACGTCACAGAGACAGAATCTCTCTCTGTCTGTGCAGCAACACACACCTCATAACCTCCAATCTGCTGTTATTATGAGTACAGGCCAAATATAATGAGTCACTGAGCAAACACACACACACACACACACACACACACACACGCACGCACACACACACACACACACACACACACACACACACACACACACACACACACACTCTTTTACATGACTCATGAGGACCAAGTTTGTAATCATCACTTGTATGAACCATTGTGCTGTGAATGATAAAAAAAATAATAATAATAATAATAATAATAAGAAGAAGAAGAATAAATTTGAAAAATATATATAAAAAAGCTATAGTAATTAAATTAGATATAAAATAAAAGATTTAAAAAAAAATTAAAATGTTATTTCTAAACAATAAAACAAATAATAATAAAACAACTAGACATCTATTCTTTCAACAAAATGTTTTAAAAAAAGAAATGAAAAATTTTTATGAATAATAACAAAACAAAAAAGAAATAAAATAAAAATAAAAAACATTAAAAACATTAAAAACATTAAAAAGCCACTTTGCATCTGTTTCCCTTATGCTTTACAGGGACTTCCAGAAAAAAAAAACAAGCCACATTATTTGCATACATTTGTATACTACACACAGATTTATATTTTACTATAGTGCGGACCTTCATCTTATATTGAACCCTTGTGGAGACATACATTTTGGTCCCCATGGTGACACAGGTCTCCATGGTCTCACTATGTAAACACATCACTGTCCCCATAAATATAGGAATACAAGCACAAACACTCACACACATGCACTGCTCAGTATAAATACAGTGAGACGTGCAGTAAAACTAGCAGAGACCCTGACACACACACACACACACACACACACACACACACACACACTTTAGGACACTTGTCTGAGTGGCAGCAGGGAAAGGACACCCTTCTGACATCAAGGCCGGCTCACTTCCTCCGTCACACTGCAGAGATGAAGTCATTTTAAGACTTACGAATGTGCAACTAGATTACAAACACAAGCCAAGAAACCCTTCAAAGGCTTATTTATATGTAGTATGTCTGTTCTAAACTACAACAACTAGGGTAAGTCATGAACCAGAGCTACCGGAAGCAGGGGTGTCAGAACCATTTAAAATGTGGGGGTGTTCTAGGATGTGGCACATCTATCATTGGGAAAAAAATTATACATTAATGGTTACATTTTTATATTAAAAAAGTAATATATGGCCAAAAATAATAACAAAAAACATATTTTTCCTCAATTAAACATTTATTCTAAGAAGAACAAAACTTTTGACACAAATACAATAAGAATGAAAACCTGCCCCTCCCTACCCCTGCTCAAAACATCCAAAGGTGCTCCTCCTACTGTCAACAAATTAGCTTAGGGTATATGTCACAAAGCTTAGTTAACTTAGTTTAACAATGGTAACATTTCTCATTACTTACTGGTTAATTACTGTTTGCTAACACCACAAACAACAGCTGTTTACATTTGACCAGGGAACTGAGGTGCACTTCATTTCCTAATGCTGGTGTACCGTGAGGGCGGGTAAACGGTTTAAACCATAGATATTGTTACTTGTTTGACGTGATTGTGACCGACACTAACCGTTTATCCTGCAATAAAAAGTAGGTGAGACCAACTCTCAGTCCGTTTCCTGGATCCAGTGGAACGTTACAAAATATAACCTCACGAAAAAGTGGGGGGTATGAAATTATCTGGTTGTAGAAGTGGTGGTGTCGCAACACCCCCATCCCCCATGGGTGCGACGCCCATGACTGAAAGAACCAATAAATTACCTTTATGTCAATCCACAAACTAAATAAAGTCTGATTTTCATTATTTACATACATCTGTATGATGGTATCATAGAGTAGGGCTGCATGATATTAGAAAAAACTGATATTGCGATTTTTGTTTAACCCTGCGATATATAGTTATGAAACAAATCCTCAGGAGTATATAACTGCAGATTAGTGGTCGACACAGAACATACATTTCAGTATCATCCTTCTTGTAGCCGAAACAATTAAAGAAAATTACTAATTAAAAATAAATAACTAAAATACAATAAAATAAATGAATATAATAATAAAATTAAACAAATTATTTAAAAAAATCAAGAAAAATAAAAACATTAATTAAAATAAATAATACAGAAATAAATAAATTAAACAAATAAATACACAACACATAAAAATAAAAAAATAGAAATAAATAATAAATTTAAAAAAAGAAAAAACATCCAAATAAAGTATATGAATACAAATAAATAATAAAAATATATATTAAATAATATTAAACTTTTTTTTTTTAATCAAGAAAAATAAAAACATTAATACAAATAAATACACAAATACATAAAAAAATTTAAAAATAAATATTAAAAATAAATAAATAAGACACATACATTGTGATGTCGATGATCAAACGGTATATTGTGCAGCTCTATCAACAAGTTTTTTCTTCATTTAACACTAACTTGAAGGTAGATTCTATTCATTTAAATGTTCTGCTTTTGTCTTATTTTATTTTACCTTGTTTTATTTCATTTGCTTCTTTGCATGTTCAAAATAAATAACAAATAAAAAATAATACTTGTATTACAGTGCAACATTCCTGCCATAAAGTGTTAAATAGGGTACAAAAAACTCAGGATTTGAACGTTCTGATGCTATTTACATTTTGTGGATAGCCAGATACCCACTGTTGTTAAAGAGTTAAATCAAGGGAATGACTATAAATTGAGAATTCCAACATCTTGCCCTTGAAACGGATCTTATTGGCGGTCATTTCATCACCGCTGTAGGATGTTACAGATCCCCATCGGCCTCCCATCATCTTGTCGTCAACATTTATCCACATTACATTTTAATGGGATTCTTCATGTGGCAGATTTTAACTTGGATCTGTTTCCACATCTCTTCAGATCTTCTAATCCACAGGTGCCAAACATGCGGCCCGGGGGCCAAATCCGGGCTTGCCCAAAGGTCCAGTCAGGTCCTTGGAATGAATTTGTGAAATGTAATAATCATTATTAAGATATTATCATTTTAGTTCAGGATCCACATTCAGACAAATTCAATCTAAAATGGGTCACACCAGTAAAATACTATCATAATAATCCATAAATACTCACAACTTCAAATTTTTCTGTTTGTAAATGTTAATTTGCACTGACACAAAGTATAATTTTGTCAAAAATCTAAATAATTTGAAGAAATAAGAAGAACCTAAAAAATGTTAAGAGAAGTCAGTGCAATTTTAACAATATTCTGCTTGATATTAAATGTTTTGTGTATTTGCAGACCCACTGTGATTGGGAAGTAATAATGGAAATGTAGAAATCATCAGCAAAAACAGAATACTGTTAAAATTCTGCTTATTCTTTCACTAGTTTGAAAGGATTGTTTGTTGGTTTAAAAATTTAAAAAAAGACAAAGGTTGGAGTAGATGTTTATATATTATTATGTTATTATTTTAAAGGCTCGGACCACTTCAGATCAAATTTAGCTGAATGCAGCCCCTGACCTAAAAATGACTTTGACACCCCTGCTCTAATCCAGTTGTTCTAAAATCCAGTCCTCGTGGTCCAGTGTCCTGCATGTTTGACCTGTTTCCCTATCACACCTAGTTCAATTATTGATCAGCTGATAATGATGTGATGGCTTCCAGGTGTGATGGAAGACGGAGATATTTTTATTTATTGTAATTTATTTTTTAATCAATTAATTAATTTGTTAATTAAATTTTTTCGTACATTTTTCAAATATTTTTTTTATTTTTTGTTAATGTTTTATTATTATTATTATTATTATTATTATTATTATTATTATTATTATTATTATTATTATTATTATTATTATTATTTGAATGTAATGATTTTTAAAATTCATTTTATTTGTAATTTAATTTTTTTATTCTTTATTTTTATCTTTTATTATTCTTTAAAGTTTAATCAAATGTATTTATTTTCATTTGTACATTTTTTATTGTTTTATTGTTTAATTATTTTTATTTTATTTTTTAATGTAATAATTTTTTTAATTTAATTTTATTTATTAAAAATTTATTAAAAGAAAAGAGAGCTATTTAAAACATGCAGGACACTGGACCATTAGAACTGGATTTGAGAACCACTGCTCCTGTTTGGGAAAAAAAAAACAAAAAAAAAAAAAACAGATGCAAACAGAAGAAATCACTGTCGTTTGGTTTCTATTTAATCAAAGATCATCACAAAAATAGTTTGATGAGGAGGTTATTATAGAGAAACACTTTGGATAATAAACTGTAGGGCTCCGCAGATGAATTTAGTGGCACATTCTTTCAATGACATCAACCTCACGCTGACCTGCACTGCCTCCCACAGCTGTAAACATTTTAACTGCAGTTACCTCCTCCTCCTCCATCGAGTATATTTACAGAAAATCTTATATTTCAGAGAACAGAATAGCAGCCATTCTTTAGAAATACATCCCTTTTGCATATGGTTTTCCTCTTCTGTCTTCAGCTTCTCCCACACCAAACCAGACTACAATCTAACTCCACATTGTGCACAAACCATTAAAGTCCATTTTTTCACACAAACCAGGTGACCTCCATGTGCGCGTGTCTGCTCTCGTGCAGCCTCATCTCTGTGCACATTTATGACGGAAGTGTACCAGGCCCGGTGAGCATGTTTAGAGTATAGGATGACTCATAAACAGACAGCACAATGACTCCACTCATCTGTAATGGATTAACCTTGTCTGAACTCTGTATCTGCTTTAATCAACCTGATTCAGCTTGTTAGTCTGCCCTAAACATTCACTCCTGTGACTTTATCACAGAAGGAAAACTGTGATTAACCACTGTTAAGAGATGACTTCCTTCAAATGTGGA
Organism: Siphamia tubifer; assembly: GCA_020466265.1. Classification (NCBI taxonomy): domain Eukaryota; kingdom Metazoa; phylum Chordata; class Actinopteri; order Kurtiformes; family Apogonidae; genus Siphamia; species Siphamia tubifer. The sequence goes on from CM035790.1 coordinate 18,762,537, forward strand.
GATATATATATATATATATATATATATATATATATATATATATATATATATATATATATATATATATATATATATATATATGACTTCAGTGAGAGTGAGAATATATGTATGAAAGAGGAAAATATATGTGTGTGAGAAAGAATATACTGCATGAAGATGAGAGACAGAATATAGGTATATGAGAGTGAGAATATAAGTATGTGTGAGTGAAAATATATGAATATGAGAGACAGAATATATGTATTTGAAAGCAATATATATATATATATATATATATATATATATATATATATATATATATATATATATATATATATATATATATATATAATGAAATATGGTCTAAACAGCTCCTCATATGGGTGTATATGAAGGTATACGAAGGCGGATGTAAAGATATAGAGTGTATAATTTAGAAAATGATAGTATGTGTGTACATATGATATGTGTACAGGTGTAAAGATATAGTAATATATATTATAGGATACATTGTATATGAGATATTTTTGTATCATTTTGATAAACCAACCGGAATAGATTTATATATATATTTATTTTTTCGCATTTGTATTATTGTTTGGTACAATAAGGGTGGGAGATTTTTTTTTTTTTTTTTTTTACTTCTTACCACTCCCTTTCGAATATGTTACGTGCCTTTTTATTTTGTATTTATTCTATATTGTCTTTGTCTTGTTATTTTATCAATTAATGGCTTTTGAAAGATCAAATGTTTTTGTGCTTGACATATTCGAAATAAAATGACTAAACTAAATGCTAGAAAGTCCTACTTGTCATATGAAATATTCAATGAAAATAAAGTAAAAGAGCAGGTCAGTGGATTCATGTAGCTGATTAACACGATGATAGAGAAATACTAAAGCACTGTTCTGTTCATTCTGAGCAACTGTTGACCTGTTGTTGTTATATGTGATTAGTGCCTATCCAAATACAGATTAGATTTTTCTGCATGTGGAGACAGATGGAATGTTGTGGAATCTGGAATGTTAAACAATTCCCTATGCTTTAACTGCTCCAGCATGTGTTCTGAAACAGGTACAGTACGAAGGAGAGATTAGTATTCAATGACATGAAAAAGGAGGCAATCAGTCGACTGGCTTTATCTCTTTGTCTCGCTTCCTCAGGCTCCACACTGTAACCAAAGTGTGCATGCTTTTGTGTGGCTGAGTAGCAGAGCATTTACGCTGTGAATAATATTTACATAGCCCACTATGGACCACCAACTCTGCACTGCTTACACAGTGGGTGCTGCACACACGCCCACACTCTCGCAGACGCTCAGGAATCAAATTCAAAGAGCTGTCCTGTGAGATCAGCTCTTGTGATATAACCCGACTTCAAGCTCTTATAGTGTACAATCAAGCATGTGAAAGAGTGTGTCTCATTCATTAGCCATGCTATCTTGGTACAAACAGTCCTCGACAACAGCGAACCTTGTACAATCAGTTCTCAGCTGGAAATCAAATCAAGACACAAGTAGAAAAAAAAATAAAAAATGTTTTTAAAAAGTTAAACACATGATGAACTGTCCATAGCAGCCTCTCAGTGGCTACTGCAGTGGTATTCCTGCTCCAGAGTTGTGTGGTTTAACAACAGAGACATAATGTAATGCAACATTAACATCTGCCGAACAGCAGGCTGCCAAGTCATGTGTCCTATGTGTCTACCTGGATTAAACTGGATCATTTTTGGCTTCACTTTCTTCTGCTTGCAGTCATTTACTCATGGCAGCACATGTAAAAACTGAAATATTTTAGCAATAATGCTGCAATTTAACCCTTAATCCTTCCTTCCATAAGCTATGGCACTGTTCAGTAAATCATAACCAAACCTCATTTCTATTTTTCACTATGCACTTTCTGTAAATAACAATTAATTATGTAATTATATGTTCACTACTTTACTTGCACTACTCAGTTATTATGAATTGACACTTTAATATGACGTTGCACCTTACCTTGAAATTGCCCAATTGTGGGATAAATAAAGTACTTCTATTCTTTTCTATTGTATTCTATTAAGACCCAAACAAAACCATCTACTGGTCTAAAATATTAAATACCTGTCAATCAACTAATCTAATTAATAAATCCAAATAATTGGTGTAAAATGCAATTTCTCATCTTTTCATGGTCATCACATATGATCCATTTGGACATTCAGAGGCTCTAATGTGAATGTGGAAACACAGTCATCTTGTTGAATCAATTATAGTGAATGGATACATTTGGTTTATGCTCAGTTAACATTAGATTTTGTAGAAAAAGTCATGTTTTCTTCATTTGACAATTCACTTTAATCTGAGCTTTAATGAAATTCTATATGATCAGTAAATTAAATACCTTATTTTTACTGAAAAAAAACTAAATACAGAGGATAAGACTTACAATGCATGGTGATCCAACAAACGCAGAAAACCAAGAGAAGACAAACTCTTACATCATCAACCGAGTGACCGTTCTGTTCATTTGTCTAAAAAAAGTGAAGACAGACAGACAGACAAATACATTTCTGTCTGTCTTTCATTTTACCTGGTAAAATCACAGAGTGGTTCGGTTGTTTAGACCAGCTTGTGCTCTGTGAATGTCAGACTTTTTCAGGAAACAACAGGTCTCATGGTGATTAGGTCATTTCTAGTCTCTGGTACGGATCACTTTCACACTTTCACTGTATTTGAATCCACACAGTCTGTACCCAGGACTACCTTCTCAGTTGCACTCAGGTACGGCACTCGCACATGGAACGTCTGCATCCACACTAATCAAATTAAGTGAACTTTAGGGTCCAATGTACTTGGATGTTATTACAAATTTCAAACCATAGTGGAGAGAAGGATGCTCAGGAAGCTAAAGACAACCATGGACAATGACAAGCACACTCTTCCAGAGGTAGGTTATTCCAGGTTCATCAAGTCAAAGTCCTGCCATGTATTAGATAAGATAAGACGAGACGAGATAAGGTAAAATAAATGGTAAATGGTTTGCACTTATATAGTTCTTTTCCACCTTCATGGTGCTCAAAGCGCTTTATATTAGCCTCACATTCACCCATTCACACACACACTCATACTCGTAGGTTGCTAAGGTTCTGTCAGTCCTACTGGAGGACTAAGTCAGGGTTCAGTGTCTTGCCCAAGGACACTTCGACATGTGGACAGCCAGAGCCGGGACGCGAACCGCCAACCTCTTGGTCATTGATAAGATAAGATAAGATAAGATAAGATAAGATAAGATAAGATAAGATAAGATAAGATAAGATAAGATAAGATAAGATAAGATAAGATAAGATAAGATAAGATAAGATAAGATAAGATAAGATAAGATACCCATCCAGACATGTAGCCAGGCTCATGGTCAGTTCCTGGCTGGAGGATTTTTACCCTAACAAGCATGTTTTTGGGTGATGGGGAAACCAGACAAACTCCACACAGAAAGGCCCACATGGCCCAGGAATTGAGCCCGGGTCTTCTTCCTGTGAGGCAAGGGTGCTAACTGCTCAGCCACTGTGCCGCCATTGGTTCAAACCTGTTCACTGAACACAGGTGTTTCCACTAATTATCCCATTTACTTAGATGAGCCAGTGTGCTCATCAAAATGGGCTGATTCAATGAACAGGTTTGAACCAATACATAGCAGGCCTTTGACTAGATCAGGAGTGGGCAACTCCAGGCCTCTGGGAACATCTGGAAACCATTACATCATCATCAGGCTTCTGTAGAGCTGGATGATGAGCTGATCATTAATTGAATCAGGTGTGCTGGAAAAGGGAAATATCGAAAACATGCAGGATTCCGGCCCTCAAGGACTGGAGTTGCCTACCCCTAGACTAGATGGACCTGGAGTTACCCACCTCTGCCCTCTCCACTACCACTGGACAGACAGCAGAGCACTTTCTCCAACAGCCTATTACAGCTCCACTGTCAAAAAAACAGATTCAGGAAGTCCTTCCTTCCACAAGCTATCAAACTGTTCAATAAATCATAATCACATTTAAGTTTTCACTATGCTCTTTCTGTAAATAACAAATAATACTTTAATTACATTTTTACTACTTCACTTTGCACTACTCTGTTATTGTGTATGGACACTTTAATATGACATTACACCTTACTTTGTTTTTCACCTCACTGTTTGTCTGGTTTACTTACAGTATATGTTGAATGCTGCTGTCATCGCAAAGCAATTTCCCAATTGTGGGATCAATAAAGTACTTCTATTCTGTTCTATTCGATATGCACTCATGTGAAAATGCCCTATGTTAGTATCATATTGACTGGAGGGATTAAGCTCCACTGACAGTAGAGTATAGAACACATATGTGCAATTAGAATTACTGATTAATCTCTTAATGCATTGAACTCTGTAATTTAATTAAAACCACTTGTATATAAATAAGACAAAACTACCCCTAGGAGCCATTTTACCTGTTCTATGTCCAACCTTTGATGTCTGAAATAAATACACTTTCAGTTCTTATGGACTTGGCCACATTCCCAGTATGTTTTTTTCTGCTATTTTCATTTCAAAACAGCAAACAACATTTGAATGTTTTCCAAATGGATGTGCAGGTTTGCCAATTTAATCCTATTTAAATCATTTTCTAGCTAATTTTAGATGCTCACATTGTAATGGCAGCCTTCCTGTTATGTGAAATATTCAGACAAAAAATCCTATATCCTAATGTGTCTTTTATTTCCGTTGGTTTCTTGAGGCTGTGCGATGAGCTGTACAGTGACAAGAGTGTGATATAACCCTCCAAAGGAAACCGTTTAACTCAACTTCGTTCCAGAAAGATCATAGTAAAGTGCTTAGGACCAAAACCTTGGGGCTTCGTATTGTTTAGGGGGTTACTTCGACGATGGAAATGATTGTTAAAGTGGCAGTTTATGTCCAACCCCCTCACTTCAAAACCTCTTCAACTACTAGGCTTTTCCACAAGGATGCTGACTCAGCACTTCTCATAAACCACTTCATTGTGTCTTTCTGAATCCTATATGAGCTCACCTTTCTTGAGCTTGATGGCCATCTTCCCCAGAGAAGGATGCAAATAAACTTTTACATGCACCTTTATTTAGACTCATAAAAACAAGAATGTATACATTACATACCTGACTGTCTATACAGACTCACCAGAACCTGATTCGTGTCCAAGATTCATGTCTAAAGGATAAACTGTACTTCTATTTCAAATATGCTACGTGAAGTAATTAAATACCCATTCAAGGATGAAGCTACAGAAAGTCTCTAACAACGTCCACAGCAACGAGCAACCCACAACACTATAGAAACAAAGGGAAGATTCAAATACAGAATGTAATCTAGTCGATCTATTCTGCCCTACAAAGCAAAAAGGCAGTAACTTTATTTTTTTGTGCAAAATGACTTATTGTGTTTTTTCCAACATTCAAATCATTCTTTGTCACGTAATAAAATATCTCATCTCAAATGCCTGTCGTTTTGAAGAAAATTGGTGAGTGTTTGTACAGTAACTGTTAAAAGTACTAGTAAAATAGACAGACAGACAAAAAGACTTTAAAGACCATTACTGTGTTTTTACCAATGTCCATTTAGGACCTTGCACCAATAGTTTACAATGAATCCCTGTATAAGACTGAAACAGATTATGGAATTACCTTATTTTCTGAACTATAAGGTGCACTGTCAATGAATGGTTTTTATGGTTTTTCATATATAAGGTGCATTAATTGAAGTCAAAATTATTATATTAAAAAGTCAAAATCACGAGATAAAAACTCAAAATGAGACAAAAAAAGACAAAATTATGAGATAAAAAGTCAAAATTATGAGATAAAAAGTCAAAATTATGAGATAAAATGTCAAAATTATGAGATAAAAAGCCCAAATTATTAGATAAAAAACCCAAAATTATGAGATAAAAAGTATAAGGCACACTGTTGTTTTTGTAGAACTAGGTAATATGCAGTAACAATACTGCCTCATGTCCAACAATCTGCCTACAACTACTGGAGCTGAACAACTACAGAACTTTAAGGTCATTTTTCTCAGTTTTACTTTGTAGGGTAGTATTGTTAGTATATCTAATATGTATTACTCTACATTCAATTCTGAATACACAGAAATATGACAACAAAAATATGTTGCAGGTGTTTTTTTCTTGAATGCAAATGAATGCCCTGGGTCATTAATGCTTCTGTGCATTTGTTAAAACCATAGACTCGAACTATCCAAGCAGGATGTTCAGCTAAGGAGTAATAATATGTTGAAGTAGAAACACTAAGCAATATGGGATCCTATCCGAAAAAAAAAAAAAAAAAAACAACCTAAAACTAAAAAGAAAAAAGGGCCGTAAACTCAAGAGCAAGCATTAAATTAATTCAACTCAGACGCATACGTAATCAGTAGAAAGATGCAATATGTAATAAAGATGAGGCCATAAAGTGTAAACAGATCCCAAGCGATAATACTGATGGTTGATGCTAAACACTAACAACAGTCAGGCTGTAAACACCAAAACCCACCTGGGAAAAACATCCACTGGTCAAAGATGGGTGCTGTTTTGGTTCATAAGTGGAATTTTGGACCCGTTCAGAGCAAAAAACAAACAGGCTCGGAACCTGTTTAAACAAGCAAACCAGGATGTGCATGGGTCGACAAAAGCCAGGATTTGTGGATGATTGAGCCACTTCCTGAGCTCAAAGGTAACATGAGAAAAAAAAAAGACTGGTTTCGCTTCAATACAATAACAAGTTTCATATCCGTCTGTCCATCAAAACCTGAAATGTTAAGGTATGAACCAAATCATCTTTATGGATCAACCTCATTGTTTTGACATTTTGGTGGTTCATCCTTAAGTAAACAGGCCGTCGAAATCTGAGGAAATCTGCTTAAGATGCTCCTGAGGTAACTGTGATGTACTAATATAAAAGGAACCAACTGGACACACCTTCTTGTAGAGACGTGTGGAAGGTTGAAGAGAAGCTCCGCATGTTCAACAATCCACTGACCTTGAATCAGCACCACTGCAACTGAAAAAAACCTACCGACCAAGGTTCCAATTATTATTGGCTTTAACCCTTTGATGCGTGAATTATGAGAACTTTAGTAAAGATTTTTTTTCCTGAGTGTTTTTATTCCTCTTTAGGCCTGAAAAAAAGTTATTTGATTGACATATTTTTAATGAATCTATTTTTTGTGGAATTACAAAAATGTCCACTCGTTTAAAATTTGAAGGAAATAAACATGTATTTAAAATGCAATGTCCGAACACTATGAAATAAAACATGTAAATGCCGTGTTTGTTTAAGAAGACTGTTAATTACAGTCTAATAACATCAAGCAATTGATTTACAGGTAAATATATTAGTGCAGATCAGGTATTAAGAACAGATCAGTTACAGTAATGATATGAACTCAATGATATGGAACTAAAACAACAAAACCCATTAATATAAAAGAGAACAACTGTAGAATAACTCTGCCCTACAAAGCAAAGAGGCAGTAGCTGCATTGTTTGGTGAAAATTAGTTATTGTGTTTTTTCCAACATTCAAATCGTTCTTTGTCATGTAATAAAATATCTCTTCTCAAATGTCTGTTTTGGAGAAAATTGGTGGGTGTTTGTACAGTAACTGCAAAAAGTACTAGTAAAACAAAATAAAAAGACAGTAAAGACCATTACTGTGTTCTTACCAATGTCCATTTAGGACCATGCACCAATAGTCAACCACTGTATTAGACTGAAACACATGATGTAATTACAGTAGTTTCTGCACTATAAGGTGCACTGGACTATACAGTAAGGCGCACTGTCAGTGAATGGTTTTTATGAAGGTTTCTCATATATAAAGCGCATTAAGTGAGATAAATAGTCTAAATTATGAGTTAAAAACCCAAAATTATGACATAAAAAGTCAAAATTATCAGATAAAATGTCTAAATTATGAGATTAAAAGCAGAAATTCTGAGATAAAAAGCCAAAATTATGATATAAAAAGTAAAAATTATTAGATAAAACATCAAAATTATGAGATAAAAAGCCAAAATTATGAGATAAATAGCCAAAATGATGAGATAAAAAGCCAACATTATGAGATAAAAAGCCAAAATTATGAGATAAAAAGTCTAAAGTATGAAATAAAAAGCTAAAATTGTGAGATAAGCAGTCAAAATTCTGAGATAAAAAGCCAACATTATCAGATAAAAAGTCTAAATTCCCAGTCACTAAGCAGAACCAGAATTAATCCATATATAAGACACACTGTGTTTTTTTGCAGAACTAGGTAATACACAGTAACAATACTGCCTCATGTCCAATAAATAATCTACCTACAACTACTGGGGCTGAACAACAAGAGAACTGTAAGGTTATTTTTCTCAGTTTGGTGTCTGTGTGGTTACTGCCTGTTTACTTTGTAGGACAGAATGCATCAAAGGGTTAAATACCATTATTGAAAGAGATGTGTGGACACATTTACAAGTTGCATTTGATGTTGTAATATTTTAGTATGTTGTGCACCGTATAATCCTCTGTATTGATATAATCTTCCCGTAAATTATAATTATACCAATGAAAACCAATTGAAAAGCATGTGGTGTTATGGTCATTTTCTTCTAAATCTTTAAAAATCCCACATGAAAATACTCCAGAACCAGAGCTAATTTGGTAGAAAAATGATCAAAATGTTCATGGAAGTAGTAACATTTCCATTACTTTTACAATCTCTGGAGACTACCATACTAGAGGCCACTGTTTCTTTAACCCAGATCAACACATTTAACTTTAATTCCAATCTTAAACTCATCCAAAAAAGTTCAAACCACATGCTCTGCTGGCACCATCTCAAACACAAACATCCAAAATCTGGAATCAGCACAGAAAAAAAAACAACATCCTATAGTTTCCTATAGCGCAGAAATACACCAGTCATTCTGACTCTCCTGTGCCTTTCTGTGAAACAGTGGCAGTTTGAGGATATCTACCCCCCAGTGGCCGGACAAATGACCTGCCAAATTTCACCCAGGTGGGGAGCCTGCCCCGCTGCTTGTTTAGTCTAAAAATAAAAAATAAAAATAAAAAACAAAACAAGTGGGGAGCAATTTATAGAAACTTGCAACCATCAGCAACAACTGATGACATCATCAGGTTGGACACATGCTGTACCCCACCCGGGTGTTTTGGGCTCAGATGCACATGAATCATATGGCTCTAAAGCAGGGGTGTCAAACTCATTTTAGTTCAAGGGCCACATTAAACCAAATCTGATCTGAATTAGGCTGGACTAGAAAAATAATAAGATAATAATATAGAAAATAATGTCAACTCTAAACTTTCCTCCATGTTTTAGAGTGAAAAGAGTCTAATTACAATATGAAAATGTTTACATCTACAAACTATCTAATGTAAAAAAAACAAAAAAAAACACAAATAAACATGAACAAATGTGTGTAATTTTAACAATATTCTGTCTCAGTTTATAATTTACACATGTACCTTTAATTTATAGATTACAGTAGAGCTACAAATGCAGAATCTTGTTCAAATTGCACCTACTTCTCTTAATTCAGATGCATTTGTTCAGGTTATTACTTTCTTTTGGCTAAATTCTACTGTGTTTTAGTGTAAATACAATAAAATATTTACATTTACAAAGCTAAAAATGTGCAATTGTCATTATTTCTATGTTATTATGATGTCATTTTACTAATCTTGCCCACTTCAGAGTGAATTCTTCTGAATATTGAACCTAAACTAAAAGAATTGTTCATATCTTAAGAGTTATTTTTCCATTTCAAAAATTCATCTGAATGGCCAGACTGGAACTTTCGGCGGGCCAGATTTGTCCCCACGGGCCACATGTTTGACACCTGTGCTCTAACGTAAAGTAACATAAACACATTTAAAGGACTGACTTTGTCTTACCGGAGTCACCGACAGTTTGATTTTCCAACTTTACAAAAGGATATGGGTTACAGACGAAGCGAAGACACCAGTTACGGGGCCTTGTCGTTTGCTTTAAGCAGAAGAATGCCAAGGGGGCCAAGGCCGGGTAAGGTTGCTGGTCCTCCTCCTCAGAGACACAGTCTGGATCTCGAATGGGAGCTCTAATGCGAACTCCTAGTGTTGGTCCGCTTTCCATTTCCAACTCAGGTTCCTGCTCCTCATGCTCCTGAACCTCAGGACTCCACTGACCTTCCACTTCTTCTTCTCCCTGACGGCCACTCCTCTTGGCCTCTTCCTCCTCTTCCTCCTCATCGTGACCTCCTCCGGGGTCAACCTCATGCCCCGGGGTGTCCTTGTGACAGTGTGTCGGTATAGCGAGCCTCACCTCCTCCTGTACCTCCTCCTGTTCCTGCCCCTCCTGGCAGTCGTCGTACTGAAAGCGCACTCTCCCCTCGCCATCAGTCATGATAGAGCATCAGGCAGAGCCACTCTGAGGGGAGGTCAAAGACAGAGATGTTAGAGAAGAAGAGGAGGAGGAGGAGGAGGAAGAGGAGGAGGGGAGAGGAGGAAAACATCAGCAAACATGCAGGGAAACAGAAACAGAGGACAAAACAAGAAAAGTCGTGATCAACTTAGCCAAGGGCAATTAGACAGAAACCACACAATGAGCCAAATAAACACTCTACTGCTTTCCTACAGTCAATCTAAGCACAGATTTTCCAATATTTGTTCACTAACCTGGCAGAGGGCAACATTTTTTCACCCCCATTAAGCTCTTTGTCTGTGCACATCTTCACTCTTTTTTTTCCCCCCCTTTGCACTTGTATGGACAACAACTGAGCAATTACAATGACAGCAATTTTATCACACAAATATATACAATATTAGAATATAGTTTGAAGAAAAGGCACATTTGAGGAGCACAATCACAGAGTTTTATGTTTTCATCACATGTGGCATATGAATAAAACAGCCAGTTTATGATAGAATATTAAAAAATAATGTGATTTAAGGGAATATTTTTTTTTCACTCTGTCTCCCTCTCCCGTCTTGTTGCTATGTGATGGAACAGATGGACTGCTCTGTCTATGGTCTACTGGAGGCTTTTTAGCCCACGCCACGCAATGGTGGGCAGGGAATGCGCAAAAAGAGAGGAAAAAAAATAAATAATAATTTTTTGAAAAAGCAAAACAAGACATGTCACCCTAATACTGATTATTATAATAAGTAGAATAAAACCGAGTGTCATCATAATCCATCAAACAGACTTTTGTTTTTAATGTCTTTTTAATGGCTTTTGTTGTCCGTGCTTGTGTGAGAAAAGCGCATCTGACGCTGGAGGCACTTGTATTTCTGTTCCTGAAGGGGCTGAGGTGGCTTTATTAAAGATGTTCTCACCACAATGGCTTCGTAAAAGTACTTGTATGTGAATATCAGGTAAATGGCACAGACAATAAAAAAAAAAATCTGTCTGAGAAAAATGGAATGGAGCGCCCGTCACCTGTGTTCCTATTTTTTTTTTTTGTTGTCCTCTAAAAGTGGACTCCTGGAGATGTTGTATGTTAAAACAACACAGCAGGTTACAGACACACACACACAGAACAACTTTATTCTTTTTAAAAATACCTTATAGAGGCGGAATCGGAAGTTCCCATAAGCATGATCCGTGACTTTCCGTGTGTCTCGCGCGCCCAGCCTTTCACAGCAACCCGGAGCTTTTTTTTTTTTCCTTTTCTTTTTTTTCCCTTTTTCCTTTCTTAAAATAAAACAAGAAAAAAAACCTTTACTTGTTTTCCTCTTCAGAAATAAAATATAATCCAGAAGCCGTAATAAGAATCCAAAAAATCACTGGAGGTGGTGTTGATTTACGCGTCATTTATCCACATCCATCCATCCGTCCATCTTCGCTGAGGTGTCGGTTACGCAGCGTGGAGCGGAGATGCGCGCGGGAGGGTCGGACTGTGTGGGTAGCTGTGCTGAAGCTCCGTGGATGATCTGACACGGAAAAACTTGGCCCAGGACCCGGGAGCCCTGACACGTGACGTGACGCCCGAGTATAGAGACGTAGAGTGCACAGTGAGGGGAAACACGCGCATTGTAGACGTGCACGCGGCGTGTTTCGTGCATCGCCACGCAGTGAACAGTAGATAATGGAAAACACTATGAAAAATATATTAGGGTGTATACGAGGAGGAAGACACAAAAGGGGAAATTAAATATTACAACTGGGATTTTTATTAGATGTTGTTGCTTTTATTAAACTTAATGTCCATGTTGTACATTTTTATTATAGCATTTAATGATGTGATTTTACACTTTCTGTGTCTAGAGCAGTGTTTTTCAACCGTGGGGTTGGGATCCTACGTGGGGTTGCCTGGTATTTGTCATGTAGAGTAAATAATAATAATAATATTGCCTATTGCGCATGCGTGAGGGAGCCCGGTATTCAACGAGGTACGCAGCACGAGATACCCATGTTAGCTAGCTTAGCTGTCTGTATAAGTCAAGTGTTCTGTCATGTGTTTTCAATAAATAGCATGTTAGAAATATCTGGTCGCCTACCTTACTTTATTTGGAGATGTAAAGGTCACAGTATTCAAATAGGGTCACCTGAAATTTCTAGTAATTGATTAACCCTTTGATGAATACTGGTCACTATAGTGGACAGTTATTCTACAGTTATTCTCTTGTATATTCATGGGTTTTGTTGTTTTAGTTCCATATCAGTCAGTTCATATCATTACTGTAACTGGTCTGTTCCTAATACTTGATCTGCTCTTTATTCTGAGCTCGAACATACGAGGGACGGAAGAGATAAATGAAAAGTAACGCTGTTCCAATAAACTCGTTCTGCAGTCAAAACCACGACTGGAGCAAGATCCCACTTGGTCCAGGTGACTCAGAGCTCGATTCCATTGAGATAAGGTATGGGGGCGAACTGACAAAGAGGACAGGAACTGAAATAGGGTGAAGTGATGAGGACAGGTGTGCAAGGAACCAGGTGGAATGAATGAGGGGAAAGGTGACAAGAGTGAGGATATGACACAAATATTTGGGGAAAAAAATCTTGACTAAGGGTCTCCATTTATGCATCAAAGGGTTAAAGCAAACCTCGCTAATAAAAAAAATATACACAAAACATAAAAGACACGACAAACTGTGAATCTGAAACTAAAGGACTGTGGTACTGTTTATCTTTCATACTTCATAGTTTGAGTTATTATTTGTTCAGTATTAAGTGTCAGTCTGGTAAATATAAGCTGGACTGACTGTATATGTAATGTGGTTCATTAACAGATTATATTGTGTACTGGCTGTTGTTATAAGTACATAAAATCTGTTCATTTATTTGCATGTGTTTTGGTTAATACCTGATATTTTGTGCCTCTGAGTCACAATGTGGACCTTTTCATTTGAGTATGTTCCCCTACGGGTGATTTATATAATGTCACACTCTCTGCTTTAGCCGATGTTTTCACACTTTTGCCTCTACGCTATTATTTCTTATCTCTATGGACGAGAGGCATATTTTGTGGCGTTCAATGTCTGGAGGTTTTTTTGTATTCATGTTAATTTTATTCATGCTAATTTTATTTATACCAAAAAAAAAAAAGAATAAACAGAGAGTTCCTCCAAAGTCATGCACTGTAAACCCAAATAAGTTAGCATATGTGTCTGGAAATCTAAACTGAGTTATCTGTGTAGCTTGGTAGAGTGGAAACTAAGGTTTAAGATGGTGAAAAAATTATGTTTCTATCACAAGTAGAACCAAAGTTATGGTAATTTTAATATCCACATTTGGACATATTTTGCAATTTGCATATTTTTAGATATTGTCCGTCAAAGTTTTGGACTGTTTTGGGGTAGGAAGTCCTTAGCAACGCATAATAATTTGTATCCGATTGACAAAAAATTTTCACAGATGTTAAAGGACACTCTGATGGACATGTCACAGAAGTTTTATATATTATAATAATAGGACAGAAGTGCGACGTATTATAATCATTTGGCTTACACCATTGGACAGAGCATTCAATATAAGCTTTTACCTCGTACTGAACACTTGGATGTTTACCCACGGAACGGAGAACGGTTTGTTTGGCGAAAAGAGGTGGAAGTCGACTTTGTCTTTGCTCAGCAATCCCTGAACTTTTGTCGCTGCTTAAATAATTGACTCAATAAACACCTTTATTGATTGGATTTCAATGTAATGACCACAGGAACTGAACATAGAGGTGTTAAGGTACCGTTTTTTGATAAGATGTAAACACAAATAAGAAATTGCCTTCCAGCCTAAATTTGGCTGTAGCTCTGAACGGCTCAGTGCGACTTATGCCTGGTTTCGTGGTGGCGGGTCACATTTATGTTATCAAAAAAAGGGAAAAAAAAAAAAAAAAAAAGAAAATTGTCTTTGAATGTCTGGGGTCGCCAGAAATGTCTGTTGTTAAAATGGGGTCATGAGCTAAAAAAGGTTGTTAACCAGAGTGACAGGTTACTATATATGTATGGATCTATCACTCAAATATATTAAGATTCTGCACTGTGGATTCACTAGAGTATAGTCCTCCACAAATAATATAACTTCTTTGGTTTCTTGCTGTGATGTATTTGATCAGAATGCCACATTTATTCTTTGTTTGGATCCTACTTAAATCCCAGTAGTAGTTATTACCCCAGAGGGCCAGGCACAACAAAACACAGCAAAACATTTATCACAAAGAAGATTCACTTCATGACCAGACAAGAGTAAAAATGAAGAAAAAAAACAAACAACTGTGTCATACCAAAAAGCAATCAAATACAAGCAAATTAATAACATATGTTTTTACTACTTTACTAACCCTAACATCCACTGATGCTGTCTGAAAATGTTTAATAATTTTTGACCAACTAAACTCATCAATAATTTGCAATAATTCAGATAAAATGCTTTTTGTCATCTTTTTTATGGTCATCAGATATGACCCATTTGGATGTTTTCTTAGGCTCCATACACTGAAAAAAGCAAAACATTGAATCAAGTTAAAAATTATTCTTCAATTTTGACTTTTTTATTTCATAAATGTGACTTTTTATGGTCACACATAAAAAAAAATCTAGTTGAGTGAACCAAATTGAATTGCATAGGGTTAGGGTTACTTTTAATTATTCCAATTTAATTTAATTTAATTCACTTAACTAGATGTTTTTATGTGTGACCTACAGTATTGAGGAAGAATTTTTAAGTTCATTCAATTTTTGACTTTTTTCAGTGTAGTGAATGTGAAAACACTGTCATATTCTAAAACATGTGTTGGGAGTGTCACAAGCAACAAATGATAACATTTTGGTGGTGATTCGGAAGAGATCCTGGATTCTGGATCACTTTGAAATGTATTCTCCATTTACCGTATAATGCGAAATTGCAAAGTAATTCAGAATCCAGGATCTCTTCTGGACCACCACCAATATTTCATCATTTGTTCCTTGTGACACTCCCAACACAACCTGAAAATTTCATCAAACTCAATCCATAACTCTTTGAGTTATCATGCTAACAGACAGACAGACAGACAGACAGACAGACAGACAGACAGACAGACAGACAAACTGGCAAAAACATAACGTCCTTAGCAGAGGTAATTAAGAACGAATTAAAACCAGTTGTAGAAATCCACTCAATTTTTGCCAACATTAATATAAATATAGCTTTGCACCTGGAGGCTTAAAATTCTAACTGTATGAACTTACTATTAAGGTCAAAATACACAAATAAATGAACCTAAGATGAATAAAAGTGGCTTTAGGAAAAATATGAGCCCTTTAAAACTCAAGACCTGCATAAGCACCTTGGAAATGCCAGATAATTTAATGCTAATATGATCAATATTTGCATGAACTCAAAACATTTTATGTGTTCCCTTCAAAATCCAAGACATCATCTCAACATGTGGGATGTGGAACAAAGTGAAAAACAAACGGAAAGTCATGTTCAGTTTCACACAAAAACATCTAGAGTAAAGGAAAGTGGAGTGGTTGGTGACCATGTGACCTCCCCATCCAGCCACAGTTTGACAGGTACATGGCTTCATTTCTTAGACAACATCTGGGCTGTAATAAATAAACTGTCTTGGTTAATATTCAACTGTAAAGAGACTCAAAAAAAATAATTATCACCATTGAAACCAAGTGTTGACATAAAAGACACCCTATGTACACACTAATAACTTTGACGACTCTGTAAATATGAACCATGAAGTCATTAAAAATGGATAGTAGGCACTAGACCGTGAGGGGAAAACATGATTTATTTCCTCTTTGAAGTTACAGTGAAAGCCAGAAATTGGAGTCTGAGGAAACTGGATTAGTTAATTTTTTGAAAATGTATTTATTTTTTATATTTTTTAAATGTTAAATTTACCCATGATCAACATTATTTTTCTCTTCCGCTCAGCATATTTGTTACAGTTCAGCACCTATATTCAATCAGGCAACTCTTGCTTTGGTGCCACGTCAATGTCTTTATAGGCAATTTGATTTGACAATCAATTTAAATTCCCATGCTGCCTGGATGATCGATCACAAACACATACACTATAGTTAATGAAGAGTGTTTCAGAGTGATAAAGGGATGGAAAGAAATAGAGGTATGAAAAATAAGAAGCAAAGAGAGAGAGAGAGAGACGCTGTTGGACAGAGATTTACGCTCAGGTTCAGTTCAGTTCAGTACGGCGCTTGTATCCTGAAAAATCACAATGTCAGACTGAAAAATAACAGCGTGAGGAAGAGTTGACAGACGTCAGAATATGGAGAATGAACCAGTCAAAATACAGTGCAACACATGAAACAAGTTATTTGGATCAGACATCTGACCTGGTGTGAATGAAACCAACAACAGCTGCATGAAAAATGTCAAATCACATCTACTAAAAGGTTCACGTGTATAAAAACGTGTGCAAAAATGTCCAAAGTGATTTACTAACAGTACACACTAAAGGTAGCCTAGTACATTTGCCATAATGAATATGAAATATGAAGAGTTTACATGTACGTGTGTGTGTGTGCAGGGAAGAGAAAAAAGTACATATATACATGTTTTTTTTTTATTTAAAGTGATTTATCAAACCCCAAAGTAATTTTGCTGATGGAAATGTCTATATTTAACATGTCTCAAAGGGAGGTACAAATGGTTCATATGTGTACACTGGTCTACAAGTAAAATGGTTCTGGAATAAAACTAATGACATTTTTTTACCACATGTGTGTTACTCATAAAGAAAAGTCAAGTCTTAAATACTGGTTGGCTTAAGTTTCCAAGATAAGTCTTGGGTCAGAATGTGAAATTCTTAAAATTAACAAGAGAATAGGTTTTAGTCCAAAGGAATAATAGTCTCAGATCTACTTCTAAACACTGTCTGCACATTATGACCCATTCATTTTACAGGTTCTTTCTAGTGGAATATTTACACATCCATTTTATACATGTACATAAACCACCATATATGTGAAATAACACACCATAATGTATATTAAAAACATGAACTAACCAACACTTTTGTCATTTTTCTGATTCATCTTATTAAAGAATGTACAATTTAGCACATTTACACTAATGTCTAAAGCAGATACTTCGAAAAACTTCGAAAAAAACAGTGTTATTGTCACAAGAAGAAAATGCAGAAAACACATTTTTCATTCGTGTACAGCCTTATTATTTTGAAGCTGTTGGAGGAACTCAGTAGATTTGCAGTCACACATTAAGTTTACATTGGTTTGTATCTGGGTCATTCCAGTGTACGGTCACTATTACAGCTGCGATCTAACCAATCTTGTTTTTCTGTTTCTACACACTCAGGACTTTTTGAATGAGACTAAACAAGTCGTCTTTACAGTAGCTCATTTAAGTCTAACAACACCTTTAATTCTACAGAGTCGACTGTAGCTTTGTGATTTATTCTCTCCAAAAAAAAAAAAAAAAAAAAAACACGTCTCCAACATATTTGCACCAATAACAAGGGTGAGTGACATGGACAAAGAACTTAACTGTAGAGTAGGTAAGGCCTCAGCAGCATTTAACCATTTGGGTAAACTCTGGACAAACAACAAACTGAATACTACAGTAATGTCCTGTCCACACTGAATGAAACCTGACACTTAAGCCAAAAAATAAAAAATAAAAAATTATATTTGTTACCTACTTTCCTATCTGCTCATTTGTTGTTGTTTTCTTTTTGTACTGGGTTTTTGTATATATGTATATGTTTAGTACTTCAATTATTTATTATTGTTATTGTTATTATTTTTATTATTCTCATCATTTTTGTACTATGCACTCTATTGCTATAAGATGAATTCAGGTTATTGGGGAAGTGAAGAAGGGGTAGGATTAAATATGCTTATGCTTCATCCTACTCCTTTTCGGACATGTCATTGTGTATTATTATTATTATTATTATTATTATTATTGTATTGATTATTGTTGCATTCTGCACATGTTCGAAATAAAGCATTCAAATCAAATCAAGAAAATACACTTGACAATACATTTTATTTATAAAACACTTTTTATCTCTACAAACTTCCAGTCATTTTTGTCTAACCTTAACCTAAATGTTTTAATAAAAGTAAATTGAATGCAGTTCTTGAACCATTTGGAGTACATCTCTTTTTAAAGCTGACACCGTACATTTTTTCCCAGTACAGTCAAAATCACTCTCATTGTATTTTAGGTTGGAACACAGTGAAGTAAATGTTTTTCCTCATTAAAACACCTGAATAAAAGTGTGTTTGCACAGTGACAGCTGGAAAACACTATAGGACCACAGCAGTAGGTCTGACCTAGTTCACAATAAATGAGTATTAGGCACATGTTTATGAGAGGATATGTCCATGTGTTGTCCAGATATGTCACACCCTGAAAACCTTTGGACACACTTGAATAAAAAGGTGATTATTCTTGAATGCTTCAGTGAACGATTATCGATGACGACTCTGTGGAAAGATTACACTCTGGGGCGTCCTATGATACTTGCTGCTGTATAAACACATTAATAATAGTAATAACACATTTTGGTATAAATATATATTTTGCATATAAAAGAGTAAAAATATGATGCAACAGCCATTTGTGGATATTTATGAATATTTTGGACAATATATGGACTATATATTTTTTTGGTTTGGATGTTTTTGTTGGAATATGACCATGTTTGTTGGAATATTGTTCCTCTGTGGATAATTATGGGAGATAAAAGGTAAGTCATGCCACTTCCTGTTTATTTTTCATTTGAACATGTTTAAACAAATGACTAATTCTTTTGATGCTGTGGTAAAATTTTTAGATTAAAAAAAAAAAAACAAACAAACATCAAAGTGTTACAGCAGAAAACAGTGTAATTATAAACAGTTAAAAGATCAAATAAAATATGAAGAAATAATATAATAAAGTAAAATGTGAGTGAGTAAAAAGCAGAAGAGATAGATGAGGTTATGAGGAGGCTTTTCTAAAAAATAAATGTTTTAAGGTCTTTTTTGAAGGTGTCCTCTGTCTGTGGGACGTGGAGGACGGTCCACAGACAGGGAGCAGCATTTTCAAAGGCCCTACTGCCAACTGTCTTAACTTCTGTCCTGAGGGGGCGAGTGCAAATGGTGTTATTACCTGACTGGGTCCGAGAAGTCGTGTGGGGAGAGAGGAGGACTTGTGTGAGGTAAGTGTGGGCGTCGACGTGAAGACAGTGATGGATGTGCAGGAGGATTTTATACTGGATGCAGAAGTGAACAGGATGTGTTTGGCCGCTAATGCTTAAAGAAAATTCTAGGCATTAGATGGAACGACTTCATCCCAAATAAAAATGTCAGACTACAAGCCAACCAACAACCAGTGTCTTTTATCATTTGTAAACGCCGTCTCAGTTGGTTAGGTCATGTTGTCAGTCAGATTGGACAACCACAGTGGTACCCAGAAGGACGGAGAACGAGGGGACGTCCAAGGTGATTGAGCTCCAAACAGTAAAGAGGAGATGGAAGGATGACTTGAACCCGCCTGTTGATCAAACTGGAATATCTTGACTGTTTCATGCATAATGACACGTATTATGTTAAGGGTCAATTTGACCCATTTCAGTTTTCGTGTTGACCAAAGTACTGGTTATTATCTATTTTTCTTCATGACATTTTGTGACTTTTGCTTTTCTATGATTATGAACTAGTGACTAAATTGTGAACACTCTGGTGTGTAGTGGAGCATCTGTGCAGAGTTTGTATCCAAAGATGAGGTCAGGGGTCACTTTGACCCAGACACTTTAATGTGGGTAATTATGTTTTCAGATCCAAAATACGATCTACTGTATTTTTATTGCCCAATTATTATTATTTTGATTGTATTTTGAATAAACAGGTGTAGACTGTAAAGTTACCTGGAGAAGGATCCAGTGGAAACATGTGTAAAGAAATAAAAAAAAGAAAAGGAGGAAAGAGGAAAAGACTAACACTTTTGCATGTCTCTTTTCTAAATGTTTATATCATTTAAAATAAAGTAATTATTAGATTAACCTGTCTTTGTCTTGCTTTTTTACTGCTTTGAATGGATTTATACAGTGCGGGTCAAAATGACCCACAATATAATCAATATAATTCATTTTCAATATATATATATATATATATATATATATATATATATATATATATATATATATATATATATATATATATATATATATATATATATATATATATATATATATATATATATATATATATGGCATGGCAGCACGGAGAGAAGTCAATGTTTTAACAGAACTAAGCAGAGGACAATATAGAAGAATACAAGATAAGAATAAACCAGGTGTTCTCCACCAACCCAGCTAAGGTCTACTCTCAATGGCAAGGGGGCAAGGTGACAACAGACCCACCTAGGGCTGAAACTGAGCAATACTGGAAGAGCATCTGGGAGAAGGAGGCAACACATAACACCAATGCCCAATGGCTGACAGACTTACAGGCAGAGCACAGCCAACTCCCAGAACAAGACCCAGTAGTCATCACACTAGCAGACATCCAAACCAGAGAGTCCAAAATGAAGAGCTGGACAGCACCAGGGCCCGACATGATTCATACCTACTGGCTTAAGAAACTGACAGCACTCCATGAACGCCTAGCAGCACAGATGAACCAGCTGCTGATATCGGGAAACCACCCAGAGTGGCTAACCCAGGGCCAGACAGTCCTCATAATGAAGGACCCCCAGAAGGGAACAATACCATCTAACTACCGGCCTATAACCTGCCTCAGCACCACATGGAAGCTTCTATCAGGCATCATAGCGACTAAGATGAGTAGGCACATGGAGCAATACATGAGCAGAGCACAGAAAGGAATAGGCAACAACACCAGGGGAGCCAAACACCAGCTACTGGTTGACAGGGCAATTGCCTGAGATTGCAAGACGAGGAACACCAACCTGTGCACTGCCTGGATTGATTACAAGAAAGCCTATGACTCAATGCCACATACATGGATACTGGAATGCTTAAAACTGTATAACATCAACAGGACACTAAGAGAGTTCATCCAGAACTCAATGAGGCTGTGGAAGACAACTCTGGAGGCCAACTCAAAGCCAATTGCACAGGTGAACATCAGATACGGCATTTACCAAGGAGATGCTCTGTCCCCCCTGCTGTTCTGCATAGGCCTAAACCCCCTCAGCCAGATCATCTCAAAGAGTGGCTTCGGATACCAGTTCCGAAGTGGAACATCCATCAACCACCTCCTCTACATGGATGACATCAAGCTGTATGCCAAGAATGAGCGTGACATTGATTCCCTAATTCACCTCACCCGGATCTACAGCAAAGACATTGGGATGTCATTCGGGCTAGATAAATGTGGGCGGATGATATCTAGAAGAGGAAAGGTGATCTCAACTGAAGGGGTTGACCTACCTGAAGGGAATATCACAGATGTGCAGGAAAGTTACAAATACCTAGGGATCCCACAGACAAATGGTAATCATGAGGAGGCAGCTCGGAAGTCAGCCACAGCCAAATACCTACAGAGGGTAAGACAGGTCCTGAAAAGTCAGCTGAACGGCAAAAATAAGATCCAGGCCATTAACACCTATGCCCTGCCAGTAATCAGATACCCAGCTGGGATAATATCCTGGCCACTGGAAGAGATACAAGCCACTGATATCAAGACAAGGAAACTCCTTACAATGCATGGAGGGTTCCACCCCAAGTCCAGTGTCCTGAGGCTGTACACTAAGCGAAAGGAAGGGGGCCGAGGACTAGTAAGTGTCAGAACTACTGTCCAGGAGGAAACGGCGAACCTCCAGGAATACATCAAGAAAATGGCCCCCAATGACCAACTGCTAAGTGAATGCCTCAGGCAACAAAAGCCCAGTAAGGTCGAGGAACCAGAGGGGCTATCATGGAAGGACAAACCCTTGCATGGCGTGTACCATTGACAAATTGAGGAAGTGGCTGATATGGAAAAGACATACCAGTGGCTGGAAAAGGCTGGACTAAAGGACAGCACAGAGGCGCTACTCATGGCTGCACAAGAACAAGCCCTGAACACCAGAGCAATAGAGGCCGGGGTCTACCACATCAGACAGGACCCCAGGTGTAGGCTGTGTAGAGAAGCCCCTGAAACAGTCCAGCACATCACAGCAGGGTGTAAGATGCTGGCAGGCAAGGCATACATGGAGAGGCATAACCGGGTAGCGGGCATACTGTACAGGAACATCTGTAAAGAGTATGGACTGGAGGTCCCAGGGTCAAGATGGGAGAACCCCCCAAAGGTGACAGAGAACAAACAGGCCAAGATCCTGTGGGACTTCCAGATCCAGACTGACAAGATGGTGATGGCCAATCAGCCTGACATAGTGGTGGTGGATAAACATGAGAAGACAGTGGTGGTGATAGATGTAGCAGTCCCCAGTGATAGCAACATCAAAAAGAAAGAACATGAGAAGCTTGAGAAATACCAAGGGCTGAAAGAGGAGTTAGAGAAAATGTGGAGTGTGAAGGCAACGGTGGTACCAGTAGTGATCGGAGCACTAGGGGCAGTGACCCCCAAGCTGGGAGAATGGCTCCAGCAGATACCAGGAACAACATCAGAGATCTGTGTACAAAAGAGCGCATTGCTAGGAACAGCTAAGATCCTGCGCAGAACCCTCAGCCTCCCAGGCCTCTGGTAGAGGACCCGAGCCTGAAGGAGACACCGCCCACGTGGGGCGAGAGGAACATTTATATATATATATATATATATATGTATTGGGGATAATTAATGAATTTTCCTATATTTCTGTTGATAAATAATAATCAGCTCATATGTTTGTGTCTGTACAGTTGTAATTAATGTTAAGACAATAAAAAGGTGTATAAAATGTAATTACACTCATAATACCTACATCTAAAAACAAATACCACCGAGCTGAATGAACTCAAATATACAACCAATCTATTGTCTACGAGTGGAAAGGCCAGTGCTCTGGTTCATACTGCATCCGTTAAAACACGTAACAACTGCAGCGGTTCTTAAGACGACAGGCTCTGGACAGGGACACGCAATGTGTAAAGTTTTGACAGGTTGCCTTTGGCGCTTGTGCTGTGTGATGTAATGCGCTATGGTGGCTGCAGCTCCACTGGATAAATACTGGGCACACGGATGTGGAGTCGCTGCCAACTTCCCCCGTCGCACAAGACTAAGCTGATCAAAATATTAATTTGACAAAAGTTGAGGCTCTCCTTCAAGACTCTTTGTAATAGAGCCATGTGTCCCAAAAGCCAATTAGGGAGATGTTTGATGTAGTGAAAGCGAGGGGACAATGGAGACATTGTCCCCTCAGTTTTATTACGTCATAACTAGAAACATCAAAAAGTATATTTTTAAGACAAGACATAATTGTTTTAAATAAAAAGCACCACCACCTACTGTATGGATAGTTCATTTATTCCAGGGGTTATGGATGGATGGATGGATGGATGGATGGATGGATGGATGGATGGATGGATGGATGGATGGATGGATAGATAGATAGATAGATAGATAGATAGATAGATAGATAGATAGATAGATAGATAGATAGATAGATAGATAGATAGATAGATAGATAGATAGATAGACAGACAGACAGACAGACAGACAGACAGACAGACAGACAGACAGACAGACAGACAGACAGACAGACAGACAGATGATGTCTCCATCTTTTTTATGTGTATTATTTTTTGCTTTTATTATCTTCGCATTTAGTATGTAAGTAGTATGTAGGTATTTTTGTATATTTAACCAATAAACAGCTATGGATCTAAAATGTGTAATTACTCCTGATCTATTCATACATGTAAATAATTGGTGTAAAATACAGTTTGTCATCTTTTCATGGTCTTCAGATATGACTCATTTGAATGTTCAGAGGCTGTGTAGTTACCCTACATCATCTCCTACAGCATTGATTACCCAGTAAAACCCATAGAGTTGGATCAATGACAGTAGATGAGAGGCTTGGTTTTACATTCTGTTATTTATATATTTGCTGAAAACATCCCTTTCAATTTAGTTTAATAACTGTGAACTTTAATCTGAGCTTTAATGAACATCTTCATGGTCAGTAAATTAAATATAGGAAAAACACCAGATTTTTACTGACAAATTACAAAATACTGAGGATATTGTAATAAATGGTGAAGAATCACTTAATAGAAGAAAAAAAATATTTGAGAAGTGCAACAAAAAGGTCTTTATGGTTTAACAATGGATGATGTTGTAGATCATCATAAAAACTTAGGAGAAAAAGGGAAGAAAACAAAAGAAAACATGACTTTTTAAGCAACATTTCATATTAAGTATTATCTTCTATTTAATTGCTAATATTGTATTTTATTATTTTTCTTCACTTTTGTTCCATTTGTGTCTTGTTTTATTCATGTTACTTATTACTTTGTTGGTTTATTATACGTTTATGGCTGTTATTGTCCATTTTGTTACTTATTTTATTATTTTTTGACTGGAACTGGTAAAGTCTCAGGAGGTAAAGGGTTAAAATGGTGTTTCTTTTGTCTACAGTGTTTGTGTGTAGAGTTCTTTGAAGCAAAGATTGCTTATATTAAATAATCCACTAAAATGCAGTGTCAGCTGTTATACTAGCCTACATCCTGCCAGTTGTCTGTTAAGACGACTGCATAGGTCAGTGAGGAAAGACATGAGCGGGCTTGAAAAAATATAGATTAAAAATATCTACCATTATAGGAAGGTTTACTCAGTTTCATGACTGTGAGAACATGTGGATTACTGTCATAGTTTTGACTCTCACAGTTGACTGTTTTCTAAAAACAATCAGCAAATAATTATCCCATAAAGACCTAAACCAGGGACCACATTTAGCCCAATTTGATCTCAAGTGGGTCAGACCAGTAAAATAATCACATAATAACCTATATATAATGTCAACTACATTTTTTTGTCTTTGTTAAAAAGCCTTAAATTATGAAAATTCTTATGTTTACAAACTATTTGAAAAAAAAAGATGTGAATAACATGAAAAAAAAAAAAAATTTCTTAAGTGCAATTTTAACAATATTCTCCCTCAATTTATCATTTGGACATGTGTATAACATATCAGATCTGCAAAGACAGTAAAAATGTAGTAGCTGAAGTGGAAAGTTATTAAAATTGTGCTTAAATATTTCAAGTTCTTCATATTTGTTCAGGTTCAAGATGGTTTTTAAATGGAGATATTTTCATAATTTAATATTATTTTTTGCACTAAAACAGACAAAAACAAGGCAGTCAGAGGCAGCAGACCTCCACCAAGGCTTGATATGGTGTCATATGACGTCAAAACATAACGTGATGGAGCCATCGGTGTTGACACATCTGATGTCTGAAGGTGAGATGATGTGAATGCAAAAAAACCCACCAGATTCTATCTTGTCTGAATCCTGAGATATTACCACTGATGTGTTTTAGCTGTTGACTTGTAATGTGACCTTGACCTTTGACCTTCATTGCTCAAAATCTAATGGGTTCTTCCTTGATCCATTATCTATTATTCCTGAAGGTTTAGTCAAAATCAGTCCAAAACTTTTTATGTAATCCTGCTGACAGTTAGACAAACAAACAGACAGACAGACAGACAGATAGACAAACAAACAGACAGACAGACAGACAAACAGACCCTAATTCAATACCTCCTTGGCAAAGGTAATAAAGTTCCTTTTTTTTTGTCGCATCAAACAGAGCAGAAAATATGTAGTCCTTATTTTTTCTAGGTTATAATGTTATTATTTTACTGTAGATCACATTGGTCTGTATGTAGAACCTGAACCAAAACGAGTTCCACAGCCTTGACTGTGGAATTTTTGTACTTTACACATGAATCTCACAGGCTGCATTTGGCCCACGGCCCTGACCTAAACAGTCACTGTGGACCAAAAGCATCTACTGATCTAAACTGTTTAATACCTGTTGATCCACTAATCCTGTCAATAGTACTCTGGGTGTCATGTAACTCAGTTTTTTTACTCCACTGTGTTGGCAGGAAAAGCCTGTGTGAGAATGTTACAAATGGACGCAATGTGAACTAATGCGGCTAAAAACAGCGTTATCACTGGAAGGGTAAGGATCTCTTCATCACTGCTACATTAGCATAAATAGCAGGGTAACATAATGTAATTAGCCATTTCATGTGCTAATGTGTATGATAATTAGAGGTGGGCCGTATTATATTGTTCACTGTATTATCATTTTGACCAGCGATAAACTAAAATAATGCTGTAATGTCATCACGCAGCATGACTCATCAGCATGTTGGGGTTAAAGGGATATGCCACACCCAGTGTAAACTGTGTGTATCCCCACAGTATCCAGAGTAGAATAAGTGTGTGGAAGCATTTTCCTGGTGATTTTGCCAGTGTCCGAATATATCTACTGTGTGTTCAGTGGCTGCAACTTGGTTCCATGTGTAGCTGTCGTCTGCTGGTCACTCACAGTCAATTAATCTGCCCAAAGATTTCAGCCAAAGTGAATTAATTTACTTGATTTTCTTTTTTTTTTTTTCAATTATTTTCCATGTGCAGTACATTCACATCAAGTGCAAATGGGGCTGGGACTCAAACCACTGAGCTTGATTTGGTCAAATCAGTTTGGGTACTAGCGTCTGGTGCGGAGGAATACAGTCAACGCACACCTATGATACACACACCAGCAGGAGAGGCTTTCAGTGGCTGTGTTCTTCCGCACCAGAAGCTAGTTCCCAAAAGATTCAGCCCAGCCCAGTGCATTGTAGTTCCAGCCTCATTTGAACTCTATGTAAATGTACAGCATATGGAAAGTATTTTTTTTTTTTTTTTAAATGAGTAAATTAATTCACTTTGGCTGAAATCTTTGGGTGGATTAATACACTTTGGGTGGTTCTGGCAGACTGCAGCTACGTTTGGAACCAAGATGCAAATATTTGGACAACGGCTGTGTCACCAGGAAAATGTTTCTAGACATTATTCTACTCTGGGGACTGTGGGGTTACCCTCAGTTTGAACTGGGGGTGGCATATCTATTTAAAGTGGCTGAAAGCAGCACTGCGGCTACTGCCCATGAAGTGCGTGGCTCTCCTCAAATGGTAGCATAAAGACGGAACACCTCCTTCCTTCAATCTGAGTGCCTTCTTGCTTCTGGTGTCATGCTAGTGAACTCTGGTGATGTTTCAAGCATTTAAAAATCCATTTTCTGACACAAAACTTTCCATTCCACACTCCAGTAAACAGGAATTATGAAAAAGCGCAAGGCATGGGGGATCCCGATGCTTGGCACGGGGGGGAATCCCAATGCACACAGGGGGAATCCCAACATTGGGTGGTTTTGATGTACTGCCCAGCACCATGGTTGGACCAGCACACCTGCTTGCTCAGAAGTTGTGGGGAGAGCCCTGAAGCGGTTCCAAAAAAAAGGAGCCACTTCAGCTGTGTGGAAAATTTTTGGACACAAACAAGCAGAAACACAACCACTGTTGGATGTAAAGAGTGCAGGAAGCCTGTAGCAACCAAAGGAGGGAATACACCCAAGTTATTTCACCATCTAAAACATCAGCAACCAAGTGGAGGAATGTCTGAATGTAATAGCACTAGTAACAAACTAAAACAAACTAAGTTCACTAAGCAAGGCATCACCCACTCTTTAGTCAGTTATACTCCATATGATAAAAAGCAAAGACTTGAAAAATATTACTCAAGCCGTCACCATCAGTCATTTCCTCATCAAAAGAATAAATGACTAATGGTTCAAATACAGGAGTGACTGAAACAGACGTAACCATAGTAACGTTAGTGGAAACCTGTTGTATTTTTTTCTTAAAACAAGTTTCACAACTATGATTTGTACATATTTTGGGTTCCACATACAATGATGTTGAGCAAAAGTCCCCCCCACCACCAACACTAGGGTGGCCGTGGCTCAGTTGGTAGAGTGGGTCATCCAATGGTCGAGGGGTTGGCTGTTTGCGTCCTGCTTCTGGCTGTTGAAGTGTCCTTGGGCAAGACACTGAACCCTAACTTGCTCCCAGTGGAGTCAGGCAGCACGGACTTCCACTCTCCCAACTTTTTTCCGTAGGCTACTTCCGACGTTGTATGTCACCTTCACGGAAATTCAGTCAATAAAGTGTATGTATTAATAGTAGAAACTTGTACGTAATATTTTAATTACAATGATTTACCAGATTACTTTAATGTTTACCTCAAATGACTGCAACCTGAATATCATTAAAACATTTTTTTCAATGAGCCACAACTGCGTATGACCGCAGGTGACCACAAGCGTGCTCATCACTGGCATCCATCCAGGCAAGGACACAATGGACTGACTAGGCCAGGGCAGGATTCAAACCGTCAACCTTTCAGTTATTGGATGACCTGCTCTACCAACTGAGCCATGGCCCTAATGTTCAGTAAATGAGAAATGTTGTTGTCAGCCCATACATCACTGATATTTTTTTGGCGTTTTTGCATTTATCTGAGGTCATCCATAGTTAGATATTTGGGGGAAATACAGTATTGGTAAAAAAAAGTTTTTGGACACACCATGCATGTGTCATAAATGTTATTAAAAATAATTCTTAAGTCATTGAAGCCACATGTTCCCTTCTACACATGTTCTGTTACATTAAGGTCAAAACTAGATGTTTCAACAAAATAATAAAACCCATCCAGGGCATATGTTAAAACTGTCCAGAATATAGTTTTCTTATTCTTTTGTTGTTCTTTTCATCATTTGCATTTGTTGTGTCTGTGTGATGCAACCATACCTTTTGAAACACAAAACATTTTTCCTCTGCCAATATTTCATAGCAATATTTGAGCTAATAATATTTAAGAGTGTCTGTAAAAAAAAACATACACCACTGAATGTCTAAATTTCACTTTTATTATTGAGCTTAAAAAGGTGGAAAAGTGCCAGATACCAAAATAAACCCAGTTTCATAGAAGCACCTCTCAAGACTATATACATTATATATAGAAAATTAATATATTCCACAGTATGTACAGTCCAATGCAGTAAAAGTGTGTGCAGTTAAAACAAAATTCTGTGCAAATACATATTTCTGTACCTTATTTCTATTTTAAGAGCTCTAAACCCTACCACTGAATCATACCCTGTGCATTTTCCAACATTACCCTCAGGATTATCAATCAGCCCTGCAGTCATCTGAGGAAATCTATGTGTGTCTTTATGACTTTCATTCTCAGCTGTGGCCAAAAACCAGCAGCGTCCTAAGAGATCGACCTCTGACACCTGTCCTCGCTATTTTCTTCCTCCTCGTAATTTCTCTCTCTCCCACCTGTCTTTGTGAACAACCCCTACCCCTACCCCCTATCTCCATCTATACAAGACTGGAACTCATATCCTCATTATCATGGGCTTGGATCCGAAATGGCTCCCGTGAGGCATTTGTTAATGTTGGCTCCAGTTTCAGTCTGAAAGCCTGAATTGAGTTGAATTTTCTCAAAAAGCATCTCTTGCCAAATGATCCACCAACTCACAGCAGCACATTTTGTCTCACACACGAACACACAGTCCAATCCAGCGAAGCTTTTGTCTCTTATCTACCACTGATTTGAACACACCTGGAAATAGATGATTCACTCATACATTCCCCTGAGGCGTGCAGAGTAAGAACATCTGTATATCTTCAGGAAACATTCGCTCTGTATGCTATTAAATGCATAAAGTATATATGACCACTGGTCTAAATCAAGAGGGAAGCAATGCACAGTCCACAAATAATCAATACTCTTCTGCACACTCTGGCTTCCATTCCTTGACTGTCCCGTCCCTTCCCCCTCCCCCATTCCCCATCCCCCATCCTCCATCTTCCATCTTCTATCCCATCATCCCCATTCTCCCTTCCACTCTGACTCCCACGCTTTCATCATCCAGCCTTTCTTCCTGCTTTTCTCATCTCCTGCTCATCAGCGGCGATCATTCGATCTTACAAAGTGGGAGTTTTAAAGTAAAGAATAGGAAAAGGGAAACGCGGTCAGTAACACAAAGTGAGGAGTTTTTATTAAAATCAATGTCTCAGCTTCAAGGACGTGACATCCAATCAGAAGCAAGCACAGGCAGATACAATTAATAGAAGTTAGCAGTGAGTGTGAACTGAGGATAGATATTACTTTTGTTTAATCCATAAAGAGCCAGTGGTTCTTTTGTGACAGTTCCCAAATGGTAATGTTTTTCTCTCCATTTTAACAGTTTTTTCTGATATTATGGTCTGTATTTTGTATTCTCAAGCGAAAATCAGGTATGAGTGAGAATGTGACAGTGAATGAATAATAGATACACCTTACGCACTTTGAGTATGTGCAAAGCAAAAGTGACTTTTTTAGGAAAAATATCAATAAGTGAGCAAAGTAAACATAAAACATGTGTGTCCATCTGCTGTCATTGATTGATGAAACTGTTTGATGGATCAATGTTGTAGAAGATGGTGGTGTTTCCATGACAACTATGAAGCCTCTGAACATCTGATGACTGTGAAAAGATGTTGAAGTCCATTTTATATCCATTATTTACATGGGTTTATACATTTAGTGGGTCAACAGGTAGTTTATATCAGTTTATTTCACTAAATGTTTTTGGTTTCCATGGATGTTTAAGTCTTGATGGGTTAAAAATGTAGTAAATATTATAAGAAAATATTCAGGTAAGTTATGTAAGATGTATCATATTGAAGTAAATGCATAATTCACAGAAAAGGGCAGCATGAGAGGTAAGAGCAAAAATAGCTGAACACGTAAATGAAAGCGCAGCACTTAGAAAAACATCAAATAGTGCACGGTTGATGATGAAATCCTGCATCCTTCTCTGTTTGACTGACAAGCCATCTCCTGAGATAAGCAGAGCAGAAACACAACAAAGACATCAAGACATCGCTAGGTTAACATACACTGTAAAAAAATAAAATCCCATTGGTTTTATGTGGAAAAAAACTAAACAAAACTGGCAGCTGTGGGTACCAGAACAATCCTATTAAAAACACATCTAACTATAAACATATGTACAGAGTAAAATGTAGATTTAACATTTTAAACGGATAGATTTTATATGTTAATCCTGTAGATTTAATTTTTTTTTATCATGTAT
>CM035790.1:18799092-18989092 GCA_020466265.1 Siphamia tubifer
AAATATGGATAAAAACATACTATATTTTGCAACTGCGACAAAAGTAGCAGTGGGTCTTTATGGGTCAAATATTCAACATTTTCATCTCAGAACTATACTTTTACATGTTAGGTCTGTGGAGTCGCTCTACAGCTGCGACCATAGTGAATCCGCCAACATTTTACAGCAAACCAACAAACCATAACAGCATTTAAGTGATGCATAATATCACAGAGAATCATATACTGTATGGACATAACACCATCAGCTGTGGCTACAAACATATCATGTATATAATGAGGTCTCTACATTAGTTTCTCTAATGCAATTGAAACTTTCTACTTAAATCAATTATTTAGATGTTTATTTATCATGTGTGGGTGTGTCTGATAAGTGTGATGTAGGAACAGCCCGAGGTGTTCAAAGTACTGACATTCTGTACTTAAGTAGAAGTACAGATACTTGTGTGAAAAAAAGTACTGATTGAACTCTTCTACTTAAGTAAAAACAAAAAAAAAATACGTCTCAATTGTAATAAAGTACAACTGCTTTTTTTTTTGTCATGAACGCAATAATACTTCAGAAAATAAAATCATAAAAGTTACAAAAGTATCTAAAATAAAGACTTTAAAAGTGAGTTGATGTGTAGATAATGTGTTTGATAGGGTCACAGTTACTCAGTATTGTGGATATGAACAGGAAATTTAGGAAAAATGGGGGAAGAAAAGTCACAATTGAGATAAAAAAAAGTCATGAGATTAAAAAAAGTTATAAATATGAGATAAAAAAAATGCATAATTTTAAGAGAAAAAGTCAAAATTATGAGATAATAGTCATATAACTATAATATATAAAGTCACAGTTTCTATCCTCCACTGATTTTCTCTCTGAAGTGGCATATTTTTCATACTGTCACATTTGTTTAGTTCATAAAAGTAACAAGTCTATTTTGAGAATGTAAAGAGTATTAAAAAATGGGGGTAAAATTGCGTATGAATGTATACATTTTGACTGTGAAATTACACAACATTAGTGAAACAAGAGTTAATGTTTCCCCTTCCTCAGTTATGTCTGTCATTGGTGGAGACAGCCTTGCTATTTTTTTTGTAGCATTGCTTTCCCCAATGAACATTTTGATTAAATATTGTTGGCAACAAACCTTTATCATGTGACAAAAAACTAAACGAGACTGGACGTAAATGTTGGTTTGTTAATGATAACTGTAATCAAATATATAATGCAATAAAAACGTTCCAAAATGTCTCTTAGTTTTTGTTGACCAAAACAAAATAAGACATTATTTCATCTCTTTTATGCACATTCTTTTTTTTCTCTTTTTTTTTTTTGCCACACTTCTTTTATTGAAGTTTTCATCAAAACACCATCTTGTATTCCACTTTGTTTACAGCGTATACACCGTACTAACAATCATACTGTGGATTTATTTGCATACAGTATACACTAGATCACATGTCACATTGGTTATATGAATATATAACACCTCAGCCTTTATTTATTTATTTTTAATCATCATAATCAGACATTTGTCCTAATATTTTGTGTCACCCCCCCCACCCCTCCCCAGCTAAACAAAACAAGAGTGCCTCTCTTAAACATTGATATGTCTATGATATCATTACTTCCATCACATGTACATGAAATAATATCTTCAAAAATTAAAATGAATGAATAAAACTGCATAAAGATTTACAAATATAGAAAGCTAGAAAGAAAGCAGAAGTCTGTTGTATGTTCAAACGTCCTTTTTTCTTTACAAAATTAATGAACGGTCGCCACATGCCCTAAAAACACATTTTATTTATCCTTTAATACAGGGGTCTCAAACTCATTCCTTTCAGGAGCCACATTCAGCCCAATTTAATGTCTAGTGGACCAGACCAGTAAAATAATAGCATATTAACTTCGAAAAAAATTACAATTACAATTTTTTTTGCGTTTGTTTTAGTGCAAACAAACCCTATGACCTTTGAGCTTGCTTTAAAAAAAAATATCCAACAAAAAAAGGTGTGAATAACCTGAAAAAAACTGAAATATCTCAGGAAAAGTACAATATTATGCTTCAATGTATCATTTACATATGTGCATTATGGATCAGATCTACTACAAAGACACTTAACTGTTAAAATTGTGCTTAATTTTCTTTAGAAATTTCAGTTTGTTCATATTCCTTCATGTTTTTTCACAGTTTATTGTTACAGGATAGTTCATAAGTGTAAATATTTTCCCAATTTAATATTATTTTTTTCCACTATAAGAAAGACATAAGTTTGAAATTGTCATTATTTGTCTACATTATCTACATTATTTTTACATCAAAATGAGGAAAAAATATTTTAATTATTTTAATATGTTATTCTGCTATAATTTGACTGTAGACCCTATTGGTCTGAATGTGGAACCTGAACTATATATAATTTTTGCAATTGCAAATTCATCCTCGGGGCCGCAATGGAACCTTTGCCGGGCCGCATTTGGCCCCCGGGCCTCATGTTTGAGACCCCTGCTTTAATATGTAGGTTATTCTTTCCAAGGGAACACCTGACAGCATCTCTTGTAACCACTGATCTATGCTTTAGACATGTTCTTTTTTTTTTTTTTTGGGCTGTCTCTTGTGAGAAAGTTGTCAAATTATGTCCCCACCAATAAAGTACAGTCATTTATACAAAAGTGTACGGAGTAAAAGTAAAACGTTTCCAGAAAAATAAAAACTCAAATAAAGTACAGATACCTAAAAAAAACAAAAAAAATAATTAGTAACAAAGTACTTTTAATTAATGACTTTACACCTCTGGGAACAGATTTAGATTTTCTGGCTGCTGTGTCTTCTGTTGTGTCTGCACCCTGTCTGCTTTTATCTGTCGGAAATAAAAAGGAACATACACATGGGAGCTGACTGCCTGCTGGCCTCTTGAAAAATATAAAGCTCATTTTCAATACAAAGGCAAGCGCGGTGCAGGATGTCCTCACCCACACACACACCCCTACTGGCAGACTTCAAAACCAGTTCAGAGTGAAACAAGGGAGAGAGTGATATGTGAGCGGAGAGACATAAAGGTATATAAAGAGAGAGAGAGAGAGAGAGAGAGAGAGAGAGAGAGAGAGAGAGAGAGAGAGAGAGAGATGAATAGAAATCCAGGCAACATGAAAATGATCTGTGATAGCGATAAAGACAGTAACATCTGGATTATGATCTGGTGTTGTTTAAAAGCATCTGGGGACCACGTGTTCTCATATTTATGCATATTAGGTCATTAAATCTACTGCTTTTTACAGAAGAACACAACTGTAGGAAGAAAGTTAGGAGTGTTTACCTGAAATTCACAAAAAAAAAAACTACTGCATCGATTTCCCTCAGATTTTATAGAAATGCTAAAAATGAACTTCGACAGCCATGATAGTATCTATAACCTTCATTTCACGGATGATGTTTTTTTTTTTCTCTCAACAAATTGACTAGGTTGGTGAATTGTGAGTCTCCATAAACCTCAATCAAATCATTTATTATACACAGCCTGGCCAAAATAAATAAATAAATAAATAAATAAATAAATAAATAAATAAATAAATAATAATAATAATAATAATAATAATAATAATAATAATAATAATAATAATAATAATAATAATAAAGCCTCCACCAAGGCAGACCCCCCCCCCCCCACCCCCCTTCCATAACTCAAAACGTGATGGAAGGATCTTATCTTGAATATATTTACAGGGTAGGTTGGTAATGGGCACATCTGGAAATTATTAGATTTTGATGATGATCTGGAAGAGATCCTTGGATTCTGGATCACTTTGTAATTTATTCTCCATTTACCACAATGTAAAATTTAAAATTGATCCAGAATCCAGGATCTCATCCGGATCATTACCAAAAAATGTAATCATTTGTTCCTTGTGACACTCCCAACACATCCTGAAAATGTTATCAAAATCTGTCAATGACTTTTTGAGTTATCGTGCTAACAGACAGACAGACATGCTGCTATATTGATGAATGGTGGAACCCTGAGCACTTTTTTTTTGTCTTTCATCTTGACACTTGATGAAGTAGCTGTTTGACAGGTGTTAATGTGTATTGTTTTGTTGCCAAATGAAATCATTCTTTCTGCAAAACAAAAAAAATCTACCCACAGGTACAAATAAAGTAGTTGACCCTTGTATCATATTGTGATCCTAATGATGTCATTTTCATATTATTACCACATTCTTGCTAATACACACCCCTAATATCTACTGGGAACTCCACTGTCTTTCCATTTTTTTTTCCACTCACCACTCAGGCGTAAGGACATTGGCTCCAAAATGTTCCCAATATGGACATATTTTAAAGTTGTAATACCACTGATGGATGCTGGGATTGTCTCCAAAAAAACCCTTTCCCACCCAGTCCTGTTGTGTCCCATGGGACCCTCTACTGCAAAATAATTAATTGGAACCCAATGATGAAAGACAATTAAATTTGATCTTGTTTTAGCCATGCCAGCATTTATACTTATGTTATGAAACTTTGTCAGACTGAGAAAATGTATAAACTCCTGGACTGCACATCTGAAGGTTAGGAAGGTGACATCATTCTAACATTAGTTTTTTGTCATTTTTAATACTTTTTCACCTCGATCTTGAAGATTTAAGTAAAATGTATAAAAGCAATTCTGCCCTACTAAGTAAAAAGGCAGTTTTTTTGGCAAAGATGAGTTATTGTGTTTTTTTCAACATTCAAATCATTCTTTGTCATATAAATAAAATATTTAATCTCAAAAGTCTGTCGTTTTGGAGAAAATTGGTGGGTGTTTGTATAGTAACTGCAAAAAGTACTAGTAAAACAAAACAAAAAGACAGTAAAGACCATTACTGTGTTCTTACCAATGTCCATTTAGGACCATGCACCAATAGTTTACAATGAATCCCTGTATTAGACTGAAACAGATTATGGAATTACCGTATTTCCTGCACTATAAGGTGCACTGTCAATGAATGTTTTTTATGAAGGTTTTTTATATATAAGGTGCATTAACTGAAGTCAAAATTATAAGATTAAAAGTCCAAATTATGACATAAAAAGCCAAAATCACGAGATAAAAAGTCAAAATTATGAGATGAAAAGTTTAAATTCCCAGTCACTAAGTACTACCAGAACTAATTCATATATATATATATATATAATGACATAATGACACTGTGGTTTTTGCAGAACTACACAGTAAATTTTGCAGTGTTAAATCAACACTTAGAGAGTTTATTTAACTTCTTCTAGAGTGTATTTGGTCCCATTGTCTCCAAATTAACACTGCAAAATCTACAGTGTAGGTAATACACAGTAACAATACTGCCTCATGTCCAATAATCTACCTACAACTACTGGGGCTGAACAACAAGAGAACTGTAAGGTTATTTTTCTTAGTTTGGTGTCTGTGCAGTTACTGCCTTTAGACTTTATTATAGTTGTTCTGGTGTTGGTTATATCATGTAAAATACACTGAAACAAAAATGTAGATCACGGGTGTCAAAGTCATTTTAGTTCAGGGGCCACATTCAGTCTAATATGATCTCAAAAGGGTCACAACAGTAAAATACTAACAGTGAAAACTGTAAAATTACATTATGATAATGTTTACATCTATAATATTTCCTTCAAAATGTGAGTAACATCGACAACTTGACATGTTTTAAGAAAACATGTGTCATTTTAACCATTTTCTGCCTCAGTCTATCAGTTTGTCATTTGCACATGTGCAGAACAATTAACATTTCAATTTCAAATGCACAAAACATTTAGTAACAGGCAGAATATTTGTAAAATTACACTTACTTCTCTTCAGATATGTCAGCTGGGTTATATTTGTTCAGGTTTTTAGCGAAAGTATGGTTTGTTAATATAAAGATGTTCATGTAATTTAACTTTTTTTTTACATTAAAATCTACAGTTTAACACAGATACCCTTTAAGCGATGTAGAAAATAAAGGAAAATGTCACCAAGTTCTGACTTCTTGACAGATTGTTTTTAAAGACTAAACTTCTGTCTTGCTTTCTAACGTCTTCCGCACAGACTGCAAGCACCTCTTTAAACACTAAAACAAACTTGCCATAGGTGGTTTACCTTCCTTCAGTTCCTCACCACCTGTTTTAAACCTATCACTGTGAGTTTTTGCCCAACTTTCCACTCCATGGAGTGTGTCTGAAACAGTTGTCAGAGGAGTCTGTGCTGTCTGTCACATATTATGAGCTCCTGCTGAGAGACAGACATGCTGAAGAAAAACCACACATACAGAGAGAGACGCTAAAGCTGAACACAGACGCACCGATAAGGATGAGACGCCCAAACAGTGAAGTAGATGGAAATGACAGGATGACATGATGACAGGACAGAGATAAATAAAACAGTGAGTGGACCAACAGGCAGCAGAGAAAATACCCGTACACTGCTGACTCAGACAGCGGTGGGAAATCTCGCCAGACTTCCAGAAACTTCTTCATGTACGCCCGCATACTCAGCTGTGTGATGTTATGTGTGTGTATTTGTGTGTATTTGCGAGTGCAGCTGTGCATTCCAATCACAGAGATTTAACCCTCTCACCCCCAGTGTAGGTCTCGCCCCCCACCCACGCCATCCTCATAATATCCACTAATACCCTACGCTCTGCTACCATCTGGACCAGTCTCAGCTACCAGTCACTCACTCAGCATGTGTGTGTGTGTGTGTGTGTGTGTGTGTGTGTGTGTATGTGTGTGCATACATGTGTCTCAGTTTGGTTGTAATCAATATTAGATGTTTTTTGTTCTTCCTGACATTAAAACTAGGGCTGTCAAATTAATGCATTAATGCAGATTGATCCATCATCATGATTAATCTGATAATATTTTTCATGCAAGTGAATGGAACTATTGTTTACAGTTTAGTTGAAACTGTTGAAGGTGCTGAATAAATGTGTTAGTTACACACACACACACACACACACACATATATATATATATATATATATATATATATATATATATATATATATATATATTTATTTATATTATATATATTTATATTTATTATTTTATTAGTAATATTATTTTTTGCATATGTTTTGGATATTTTATCACTGTTTCGTGTTTTTTCCTGTATTTTCTATTTAACTTTTTCAATGTTTTGAATATTTTTTTCTGTGCATTTTATGTGTTTCTCTGTGTATTTGTGTGTATTTTACCCTACATGAAAAGGGCTGTATACAGGATATGGGATACGAATATAAATTGTAACAGCAAGTGGCAGCAAGAGGGATATTTGAGTAAAAAAAAAAACAAAAAACAGACAATCCACTGTGTTTTGACAGTTTTCTTTTCACCAAAGCACTTCCAGCTTAAAATATCACATTAACTTGAATCATAGGTTAGTTGGGGATTCTGCAAACACTAGGCTAATGTGTCGCCAAGTTTGGATAAATATGTTAAATACTGATATATTAACTTTTTTCTTGAGTCTGTTTGCTCATGCCAAATGAGACAATTAATATAGATTAATAATGAATATTTATTATATTTCTATTTCTATTTCTATTAATTGAAATTAATCCAAAGCAACCATGTGATTAATCTAATTAAAAATATTAATTATTTGACAGCCCTAATCAAAACATAAATATGAATCATGGTCTTTTATTGAACTCACTGGTGTGCGAACATTAGACTGCTGTACATTCACACGCCGGCAGTTGATTTGAATTCAACTTGTGCCTCTGACTAATGAGTGAAATAATGAATAGTTTGATACCCTGACAGGTTTAGATTAACAAGGAAAACATGAAATAAATTAATCATTTTCACTATTTTTAGCGGCAGCTGTTAGAGATTGGATGAAACACCCAATCTGTTCCAACTTTCCAAAAGCATCTCTCTCACACACACACACACACACACACACACACACACACACAAGCGCTGCCACCCTGAAATTCATCTGACAGTTCCTGGAGGAGAAGCTTGTGAGAACATAAATATCTGAATGAGCCGGCTCGGACATTAAACGGATTTTATCCAGTTGGCTCCTCAGTGCATAGTCTGTGTAATGTCTAGACGTGTGAATAGAGCTGCCCAGTGAGAAGAGAATTCCCATCCGCAGTACTGCCAACAAGCACGTAAATATCACGCAAGATTAAGCGGCAGATTACACTGTGTAAACTAAGGGCTTCAGTCTGTTTTTGGCTAGATATTAATAGTTAACAGTAGCTTCTAAGGTGGAATGTTTTACTGAGCTGATGTAGTGGATCAAACAGGGATTCATAAAGTTTAATATGACAACTTAGACTTTTAAATGTGTTTTTATTGGCTCTCTTGCATGACATACTTTTTCGGTGATGATTGGACGTTCAAGCACTTCCAGAAATCGTCATCATCATAAGTGGGAATATGAGATACACAGATGATCTTGTTGTTTGCTACATTTGGGAAAAAAAGTACTGTAGGTCTTGCTGGAAAAGTTGGAACTGAATAGACACGCTTTGGAATTTATGTGTTAAACAGTTACAGAAAACCTGAAGGTCATTAAACACAGCCCAGACTTCCACACATGTATGTTTAATGGACTGTATACAAAAGTTTTAGGAATGACAAAAATGGATTCTTGTCTTAAAGTGTAGATGTCCTGGTCATGCTTATGATATTAACTGTGCTTTGAGTCATACTTATAAGCAACACATTCAGTGCAAAAAAAAAAAAAATGCACCAGACTGAATCATTTTATTACATGATCAAGGCTGATACTATCAGAAGTGATGGTCGGGGGTCAGTGATGTGTGGGCTGACCCAAAATGAGTGGGTGCCCATGGTCATCCACAGTTATGGGTCATTGAAAAATATTTTTAATGATATTCAGGTTGCGGTCGTTTGAGATAAACATTAAAATAACCTGGTAAATACGCTTCATTAACTGAATGTCCATGAAAGGTAACATACAACGTCGTCAGTATCCTATAATATAAAGGCAGCAAGAGAGAAAGTCAAGTTAGGAGAGTGGAAGCTCCGGTAATATACATAAAAAAAATGAAGGTTTGGGACACATTCACTGAGATTTTTTTAAATGATGAGCGGCTCCCAGTGTTTTATTTTCCATGGAAAGTGGGTTCAAATGTCTCTTTGGGTGTTACAGGTTGCCGACCCCAATGACATCAGACTTTAACATGGAAATAAATGCAGGTATGTGAGTAAGGTCATTAGATGTTCATAAAGACCATTGATTACATTTTTAAAAATGGGGGTCGAGAAGTGGGTTGGGTCTGTTCTTTTCAAATATATTTATGCAGTCCGAGCCGTGGGCAGGTTAGTTAAAAAAACTAGTCAATCCTTAATGATGTCATCACATCATGCACCCGCAGGTCCTGACCTTTGATTTAGACTTGATTTAAAGTCAATTAGTTAAATAGTGATTAGTGATTTTAAACTTTTGAGCAGTCCATTGTGGACAATCTAGAAAAAAATCATATCAGTTCTTCCTCTCCATGACATTCATTAACATAGAAAACATGGAATTCGTAAACTGGATATTTTTCAAGTTACCGCATTCACATTTAGGATATCTGGTGGTGGGATAAAAAAACATAATTACATGCTGGGTCAGAAACTATGGGTGTAGCCAGTGCCGACTGTAAATGATCCATGTTGATTTCAAATGACGGGTGAGTAAACAAGCAGCAGTCGGTGAGCAAGCTTGAGTTGAAAGCTTTTGGTTGTGTAACAGTTTATGTTTCACCGTTCACATTATTGTCCAGCACTGGACAATAATGTGCCATCTTAGATTGGTGTCAATCCATCATAGTCCAGGTAATCAGAAAATACAACATTACTGTGTCACTACTAGTGCTGGAACAGCCGGAGGCAACATGTCACTGACAATGACTGACTGTTGGAGCAGTGACGTTGTACTGGACTGGACAGAACCACTATTATACCTGATGTTTTAAAATAGCTAAGACTGAAAATTCCCTTTAAATGTCATTTATTTATTATTCAATCTTTTTGAAACATGTCTAATGGTTCTAATTGTTCTGAAATCTACCAAAAAAAAAAAAACCCATGGAAAATAAAAATAGAACATATATACACATTTCCAAAATGTTTGACCAAGACTAGCCAGTGATTCTGGTTTTTCAAAGCCATGTTGGCTGTTTGGAGCCAGAGGTAACCATATTTGGATGAAGAAGTGAAGCCACACTCTAATACAGTCAATAAAACCATTCATCAGACATTATCTGACATTTTGTGGTTTTATTATTGACGCCTACTCAACACAAATACAGTCAAGCTGTTTGTCAGGAAAAACTACAGACCTGTCAATCAAAGACCCACAGAGAAACACTGAAGCTTCTATTTAAACTGAGGTGTATTTAGATATTTATTTATTTTATTTTTGGGTTTAAACAAGAAGGTATATAATAAGTAACCTGGCATGCATACACAAAATACAAGACATAAAGTTGTAATAATTTAATTTTCAGACACATCAGTAATCACCATTAATGATTACGTCCCAGTTACACCTTTTTTTTTCAATATGTTTATTCATTTTTCTCCTTAACAATACAACACAACAACACACACACAACAGAAAAATATACATACATGCAGAAAAGAAATAATAATAATAATAATAAATAAAATACAAAATGAATAATAAATAACAATACAACAGCTTTGAAATTGGCCGTCGACATTCTGTCTATATCTTGGCTCTGTTAAATACCACACCTGAATTTATTCATTTATTCCCAGTTACACTTTATCTACAGAGAATAAATGATAAATGGACTGAGCTTAGATAGTGCCTTTTTATAAATATAATCTATATAAGGTCGGTCCATTTACCATTGTATGCACCCAATGTGCCCAAAACACTTCATGATTTCCTCTCATTCACCCATTCACACACACACACACACACACACACACACACACACACACACACTCTCATAGGCAGCTACTGCCATACAAGGTGCTGCTACACCTACTGGGAGACATTTAGGGTTTAGTATGTTGCCCAAGGATACTTCAACATGTGAACAGTCGGAGCCAGGATTCAAGCCACTGAACCTTTGGTTATTGGACGACCTGATCGACCAACTGAGACACAGCCACAGCCAAACCACACACACAAACTTTATAGACAAAATTGTATAAAGACAAAATAAAACAGCTGACGACTTACTACATAGTATTATGACTCCTGTGCAGTACAGTTATTCCAAATAAAATAAATGACACCAGAAGGAAAACTCAAAAAATATGTAAACAGTAGATCCTGACTTAGCTAAAGGTTACCAGAACCTTTTTGGAGCCAAGTCTACTGTCTGTCAGTGGTATGACTTTACCTTTTTATTTTCAGAAGTGTTTTTTTGCACCTTGATAATGTGCATTACATACAGTGACTGAATGCTCATGGGATAGTCTTGATCTAACATGACAATGACCCAGAAGATGAGGCCAAGTCGACCTGTCATTGGCTACAGCAGAAAAAAGTGAAGGTGAAGGAGTGTCCGTCTGAGTTTCCTGACCTCAGTCTTATTGAGTCACTTTGGGGAGGTGTCAAACATACAGTTTATGTAAAAAAAAAAAAAAAAAAAAAAAATCTGAAAGAAACTGAAGGTGTTTTACCAATAACAATGAACAGTTTTTACCGTCCACAAAACACTAACATCTGTCACTGATGTTAAAGGAGACAATACAGACGATAAAGAAGTGGGGTATGTAAACTTATGATCAGAGTCATTATGGAGAGTTTCTGTTGTCATTATGATTTAAAAAGAGCAAAAAAAACCCAAAAAAACATGTGTTTAATGTAATAAATGACTTCACCAAACCCTTATAGCCACAAATGGAAGAAAACGTTTTGTATTATCATTCACATTCTCTGAAAAATGGGCAATGAATTACAAATATTTCTAGGGTATTTAAACTTATGAACACAATATAAATCTAAGATCCATCCTTTAAAAAAAAAAAAAAAAAAAAAACCCATAATCTCCTCTCACAGTTTCAATGTTTCTTTTCCATTCCCTCCATAAATGTCAGGATGAATAACAAAGATATCAAATCAAATAACCTCTTGCCAATGCAGATATATTAACATTAAAATATAAACCCTAAACTCCACACTGAGCTGAAAGTTAGACACTACAATCCACTTTTAGAAATGCCTCCTCTTTTTTTCGCCCTCCTCTTTCTGCTCTGTCTTCACTCGACTTTCAGCTTAGTTTCATCATCCCACTTTTTGTTCACAGAAAAAGAGGAAACGAAGGGCACCACACACACACACACACACACACACACACACACACACACGGAGAACCTTAAAAACACCAAATATGGCTTATTAGAGATGAATATAGAAATGTGTGTGTGTGTGTGTGTGTGTGTGTGTGTGTGTGTGTGTGTGTGTGTGTGTGTCTTGGGCATGAAAATGTGTGGTATTTTTGTGACTCTGAGGATGTTGAGGTTAAGGGAGACGATTCCTAACGAGGTCTGTGGTGGCGTCGCCCCCACAGAGCTGGCTTGACTGCACTCACTAATGAGAGCCTCACACACACACACACACACACACACACACACAGAAGTAGCCCTCTGAAACTCACCGAACGGACGCGGGTGAATCGTCATTTCATCTGATCGGCCTCCAAACTACGCCACTAATCCATTCCGCGCCTTGTGAGCTGTGTGTGTGTGTAAGGCCAAAAGGTCCTTGTCCTGGCAGCTTCTCGTTGTTAATCCTCCTCATCTCTCACTTTCTCTCTGTGCCACTTTACACATGTGATCTGTTTTATCACCATTTCTTCATCTGCTGTAGGGGAAACCTCAACCACATGTTTC
Organism: Siphamia tubifer; assembly: GCA_020466265.1. Classification (NCBI taxonomy): domain Eukaryota; kingdom Metazoa; phylum Chordata; class Actinopteri; order Kurtiformes; family Apogonidae; genus Siphamia; species Siphamia tubifer. The sequence continues at coordinate 18,811,940 of CM035790.1, forward strand.
AATGGGAGTTTTTATTTCTATTTAATTCCGAATAAAGGCAAATTCCGCTTTATGATGACCATGGAAACACCTAATTCCAGTTGAAAATGATCATTCTAAATTAAACTTTATTCTGAATAAACTCACTGGTTTATTCTGATCTTAATTCCAAATCTCTTCATTCTTCTGCCATGTAAACAGTTTATTCCACTTTAACATTATTCTTGTCGTTCTGCACATGCTCCTGATCTTGTTGATGATGCACATATTCCACACTACCGGCATTAGTATGTTGATTCATATGATTGATTCAAATGAATGCAAAACAGGAAGTGGATACGATTGTTTCCTTCCAGTAAACATCCAGATGTTAAGCAGCCATTCTGTCCAATCAGAACCCTCTGTACGTCCAACTCTTAAAGCCCAATTAACTAACTACAATTAACAAAATACACCTGTTTCCATGGAAACCTTCATTCGGAATTAACATTTACATGTAAACATAAAAGAAATAGCTTTAATTTAGTTTATTGCAAATAAATAATTTGGAATTAAAAAATATCATGTAAACACATTATTTGTGCGATTATGGTGTGTTTTACAAAACATGCATAGTTTTTTAACATGTGTGTGTGTGTGTGTATATGTGCACTTATGGGAGTGGGTATAGGATTAAAACATATGTTCATCAAAGAAGGATTAGTGTCCAGTGGTGTGATCTACAGTAATCTGAATACAGGCTTCACAGGAGAGCAACCTGCTAATGTTAACCACACAAACATGCACATGCACATGTACACGTCCTGACCTAAAAGGTTGTGAGGGTGGCTTCGCTGGGTCAATGGTGCTACGTTTCACCCAACGATAATCGGTCATCCATCCATCTAACCAATCAGATCACTGCCTTGAAGAACAGATGGCACCGACTCAGTAATCTGGATGTTGCCTTACTTAAGGAATAATACAATTGTTCTAGTACGTCTTCTATAGTACTTTGTGTTTCATCAATACATCAGGATTTCCAGATACTTTTCTCAGGATAATGTAAAAATACAAAAAAAATCTACTGTTAACATTTAACCCTTTAATGACTACAACTATAACAGGTTTCTTTGTCCAACAACAGCATCAGAAAATGTTGTTTTGAACCTTTTTATCAGGAAGAACCAAACTTATCATTATTACAGTATATGTAGTAAACAGGGTCTTATGTATAAACAACCCACAACTGACTGCTTTTTTACCTAGCCTGCCCATAACTTGGACCACAAGAAATATATTTTTAAAAGGACGGTTCCTGATGGGACCCCATGAGACCCGGCAGGTTTGGGCATAATTTTTATCATTTGAATTGAACCCTGGCCTAGTTCGCGTCTGACATTTAAGTCATAAAACCTAGTTTTCATTCTATTCATCTTTCTTGTGTTTACTATCATTTGCCACATAATTAAATCAACTTCAAGCTAAATTCAAGAAAAAATGAATAATTATCCGACTAGTCGGCTAATCATTTCAATAGTCAGTGATTAGTCAACTATTAAAATAGTCATTAGTTGCAGCCTTAGTGTAATTGTTCATCAGAAACACAGGGTAGAAAATAAATAAATAAATGCTCTTTGGGTCACAAGTACGGTGTTAGTGTTAGTTTCACAAGCACTGGCAAGTAAATGAAACAGTACAGAAAAAACATAATAAAATAGGGGAGTCGTATCTTTTAATAACAATATGATTTATCTTACATGTCATACAATATGATATTAAAGCTAGGTAATAGAATACTGCTTTAAATATAATACAAAAGAAATATGGGGGACTGACTATTGGGAGTATGTTTTGCTTTATTTTATGAGTACATCAGCATAAAGAATAAAAGTAAAATATACCTGAAAAGACTTTTTTACTTGGAATACTTTAATATTTACCTGAACTTTAATGCTGTGGTTGCAAAACACCAAACACAACAGCAGGTGAGTACTTTTCTATTTTGTATTATGCTGATATTAAATATCTGAATACATGAGCTGACTCACTATCAAGACACTTTGGATAAAGAATCTATCATCGTCCAAACCTCTTTTTAGTTTTATAGCCAAAGTACTGTAACACAGTACCTAATATTGTGTTACTTTTTTGCAACCAAATGTACTTTTCTTCAGTATTTTCCTTATTTTCCTGAGTTAAATCTTCCTTATTTAAGATTCTGTGTCAACTTGATATGACTATTGTTTTCTACACAGACTGTAGTGACGATGCTGACACCACACATTGTGCTATTCTTCTTTTTAACCTGACAGCACCATAAAGCACTTTACAGTCTGAGGTTCAGCATCTATCATCCAACCACTAATTAATGGACAGCCCACTACACCACCTGAGCCACCGTCAACGCACCGCAGGATGATTGAGGGTATGTAAGTGAAGCAAAAAAACAAGCAAAAAACCCCAAAACAAGGGGATGATAAATTGTATTGACGACACTGGTTTCAACATTACCAAAAACTAATGACAAATAAAGTCATTTTGGGGAAACCCTGGGTTAAACTAATGCACATATTCACTCTTATTCCTTGACTTTGAATGACCTGATGTTATCTATGCTTTTATTAGTTAGTTAGTTAGTTGGTTGGTTGGTTGGTTGGTTGGTTGGTTGGTTGGTTAGTTAGTTAGTTAGTTAGTTAGTTGGTTGGTTGGTTGGGTGGTTGAGTGAGTGAGTGAGTGAGTGAGTGAGTGAGTTAGTTAGTTAGTTAGTTAGTTAGTTAGTTAGTTAGTTAGTTAGTTGGTTGGTTGGTTGGTTGGTTGGTTGGTTGAGTGAGTGAGTGAGTGAGTGAGTGAGTGAGTGAGTGAGTGAGTGAGTGAGTGAGTGAGTGAGTGAGTGAGTGAGTGAGTGAGTGGGTTGGTTGGTTGGTTGGTTGGTTGGTTGGTTGGGTGAGTGAGTGAGTGAGTGAGTGAGTGAGTGAGTGAGTGAGTGAGTGAGTGAGTGAGTGAGTGAGTGAGTGAGTGAGTGAGTGAGTGAGTGAGTGGGTGGGTCGTGGGTGGGTTGGTTGGTTGGTTGGGTGGGTGGGTGAGTGAGTGAGTGAGTGAGTGAGTGAGTGAGTGAGTGAGTGAGTGAGTGAGTGAGTGAGTGAGTGAGTGAGTGGGTTAGTTAGTTAGTTAGTTAGTTAGTTAGTTAGTTAGTTAGTTAGTTAGTTAGTTAGTTAGTTAGTTAGTTAGTTAGTTAGTTAGTTAGTTAGTTAGTTAGTTAGTTTCAAAGGAAGGAGTTGCAAGGGAGAAAATAAACAAACAAATAAATACATACATAAATAACACAACAGTCAGAGTTATCATACATTTCTATAACACATTTGAAATGGAGTGGGAGGAAGTAAAACTTATCAAATCCCAACCCTTCACAACAATACTGACAACAATATATTACAAAAGAAAGATAATCAATGAAAATAGCAACTAAACAATATGGATTGATTAATGGTGAAAGGAAAAAGAGGAGGAGGGAGAGAGGGGAGGGAGGGAGGGAGGGGGAGAAAATATAATTACTGTCATAATGATAACAGCAACAGCACAGAAATATATAACAATAATAGTAATAATGTCAATAGTTTCATTTAGTAGTATTATGTGTGTGTGCGTGTGTGTGTGTGTGTGTGTGTTTTACTTGTTTTCTGTAGCAGGGCGGAGCTTGGACATGACCTTTCATCTGAATACCTGCGCACTATCGTTAATCAAACCACCTGCCAACAATCACCACTTCATCATTCTGTATATAAGCCTGTTCTGTTCAACAACTCATCAACAGGATTCAAACGCAGGGAAGAAAATATTCTAACACTTCTGAGAATAGTGCACACAGATCTCAGACATAATCTGTACAGGATAGACAAACACCCAAATGAAAATTGCTCTCATTGCAATCAATTAGAAACAGTGGAACATATTTTAATACAGTGTAAGAAGTACGACAGTCAAAGGGAGAATCTAATCCAGTTTTTAAAAAAAGCCAAGCATCATGATTTCACATTAGCAGGGCTTCTGGGTAAATCTGGACACATAATATAATATCACATCATTATGTTTATTAAGGAAATTGAATTAGTAGAATTTAATTAAAAAACATTTTTTCTGTTTGTTTGTTCCTGTATAATCTGCTGTCCACATCCCAGTGCAGTTAGTGGCAGTAATGGACCTTTAAGATGGTTTTCCAACTGCCAATAAAGCCCAAAAAAGAAGAACTCATCACCAGATCATCAGTTTACCTCTGTGGTAACCTTAGTATCTTGGCTCTGATATTTTGCTATATACATGAGGTTTAGTTTTATTCTAATTTCTTTCACAACATAACATTTCTCAGACTCCTTTAATGAAGTCCGAGGAATTTTTTGCCTCAAAACAAAGACAAAAATTTTAAGTTGACGGTGTGACTGTGGAATTTTTACACTTCACAATTTATTTACTTATTTTTTTTTTATTATTTTATTTCGGTCAAAATACAAAACAAGGCAGGTAAGACACATTTTCACACATGATAAATTACACTGCTTGACCAAAAAAAATTTAGGGCCAAAGCTTTTTTAGCCCACCATTACCAGTACCTCACTGCTATGTTAAACAAGAAAAAACAAACAAAATAACAAAATAAAATAAAATAAATTCATCCCATGGGCTGGATTGAAACCCTTGATGGGCTACATTTGGCCTCCGAACCACATGTTTGACACCCCATTACATCCAATAGGGGTGGATCTCTCCTGTACTGTAGTTCTCAATGACATTTCCTTTTTTTCAACTGGGTTTTTAGAGTTTTTAGAAAAGAACAGAAATACTTTAATCAGTATTGATACAATTGGGAAATAGTTTCATGACAACAACAGCATTAAACATAGAGGTAAAAATAATAGTATCAGAAAAACTGAGTAGTGCTAGTAAAGTTATAGAAATGTAATTACAGTATTATTTGTTATTTATAGAAAGTGCATAGTGTAAAACAGAAATGAAATGTGATTATAATTAATGAACAGTGTCATGGCTTGTGGAAGGAAGTATTTCCTGAATCTGTCTTAAATCTGGTCTTTCCTTGCCCAAGAAGGGGAGGGGTCTAAGGATAGGTGATTCCTGGGACATAAACCCATTCCCTTCTACTGTTTTTTTTTTTTTTTTTCTCTATATACAACTACTTCTGTAAGGCCCTGTTGTTGTTGTTTTTTTAGGCTTTCATGGTATATATATATATATATATATATATATGTGTGTGTGTGTGTGTGTTTGTGATGCACATTGAGTCATGAAATTTGCTCTACAAAAAAGGTGGAACTGAAATGAAAGTTGAATTATACGCTGATCTGACCCACTGGCCAAACTCAGTCAAACTTGTTGCATTCTTTTGAGATGTCTAACTAGTGTGTGTGTGTGTGTGTGTGTGTGTGTGTGTGTGTGTAGCTGCAGCAGTAACAGCACTTGTCGGGTGATTTATGGATTTGTGGGAAGCTGCACAGTGCAGCTGCTGTCATACCACAGATCAAAGGGGATTCCATGACAGGCAGGACGGAGGCAGAGGGAGGAGGGTAAGAGGGGATGTTGAATGAGGAAGGGACGCTAAGGGGATGGGGGGGGGGGGGTGACACAAGGTGACACAGGCAGGAGAACTGAATGAGTGTTAGGGTGCTTATCTTAGATTGTTTGAAACTCTGGACCTCAAAATACACTTCTGTCATTGCACACAAGTTACAATAAAACTACACTTTACTGGAGCCACTCTGCACCAGCACAAAAAACAATAGATAAATATAAAACAGCCATGAATGAAGAGAGGTCCACCAAGGAGGTTATGGTTTTGGATCTTGATGAAAATTTCCTGACGTGTTGGGGGTGTTACAAGGAACAAATGATTCGATTTTAGTGATGATCTGGAAGAAATCCTGGATTTTGGATCACTTTGAAATTTTAGGTTGCGGTAAATGGAGAATACATTTCAAAGTGATCCAGAATCCAAGATCCCTTCTGGATCATTACCAAAATGGAATCATCTATTCTTTGTGACACTCCCAACACGTCAGGACATTTTCATCAAGATCCATCCATAACTTTTTTGAATTATCTTGCTAACTAACAGACAGACAGACAAACTCATGAAAAAAACATGACTTCCTTGGCGGAGGTAATAATAAACAATAGAAAAAAAACAAACAATCACAGAAGTACATAAAGTCCCAGACATCCCCTGAGCACAAAAAGGTGCAGAACAGCAGGGAGTCTGCCATCTAGGAGCATGTTATTTTGAGGTTAATTAGTTTAGCATTATGTAATAAACTGGAAGTGTTCCAAACCAGGTGCCTTCAGAGAATACTTGGGATCTTCTGAATGGAAAAATATGATATTTTTTATTACATGAAGTATTTATTTTCACAATTCTTCCAAATTTGCTTCATAACATTCTTGTACATCTAGTTGGACTTTTTAGCCCTACTGTATGTCCTGCTTTAAAGTCCCATTTTCATAGAAACACTCAGAATAATGTCCTTTGACAAACATTTCCTGTTTGTCAAAGGACACTTTGCAGATACAAACATTTTCATAATTTGAATTTTTTTCACTGTTACTATTTTATTTGGGATGGCATCAGCCTGTATGTGGCCTCTGAACGAAAATGAGCCCAAACCTAACAGAGCTGATCAGTTTGTGGTCAGAACAGTATTCAAACATTTATGTCGGTGGATTAATGCAACACTGAAAGGACTAGGGAGTCCCAAACTGGGACAACCATGAGTTTAATAGAACTGATTTTCTCTTTTGTGGGGAAATAATAAGAAATTTATAGAAAATATCCAGAGCGGCAACCTGCAATTTTCAACACAATTTATATTATTGGAGTAAAATATTCCCTTTAGACCCAAAAACATACCTAACATGTCAACGTCTGCTTTCAAGTTTAATTCATTTGCATTCAATGTGTATTTTCAAGAGAAGAAAATGTATGTATGTATGTAAGGGAAGGATGTATGCATTTGTAATAGAAAGGATAGTGGAAGGTAAAAAAAAAAAAATAGGCTTACACCATTGGAAGTGACAGCTATGGGTATATGATGTCATGATGTGATGCGTCCCCGGGTCATGACTTTTCATTTGCACTTGATTTGAAGTCAATCAGACAAATAGTTCCCGAGATATAAACAAAAGAGTGTTTAGTGATTTTAAACTTTTGAGTGCCCCCTTTGTGTGCAGGCAGTCTAGAAATGGTAAATGCTCCAAAATCAAATCAGTTCTTCCTCTTCATGATATTCATTGCTTTGGAAAACATGGAATTTCTTTGGTCAGACCAAAAATGTAATGTGCCCTGAAATACCCCCGAAAAAAAGACAGCATACAGGATGGTGCAGATTGTTGCCAAGCGTTATACTGAATAAACACGGTACCTCAGAGGTGGCGTCCTGCACATTTGCAAAAGTCAGACACTTATCACAAGCTGCCAAATATCATTCGGGAATGTTTTCGCTATTCCCAATACAGTAACACTTTATAATTCCTACACACAATTCACTGTATTAACTATTTTTTTATGGTTTGTTAATGTATTGTTCATCCATAATTTATCACAAACAATTTGTTGAGAAACCATTAACAAATAACTGTACAATTAGATTTTTTTAACAGACAGGTGCAGAAACACTTGTGAAAACTGCACCTGTCTGTTAAAATAATCTAATTTTACATTTATCTTTGGAAGATAATACTGCATGAATCTTTACAAGACATTAACGATTAGGTAAGAAATGATTAATACATAGTAAATTATGTGTAGGTATTATAAAGTGTTACTCAAAATAAAAATAATAAATAAATGAGGATGAGGTAGTGAGAGGTAAAACAATCAAACACAGGATTAATTTAACATGTGTAATGAACAGAACGTCTTTGACCCAGATGTATTGATCACTTTTTTTTTTTTTAAATTCAAATCTCAACATTAAAAACCAAAACAATAAGGTGGGAAAATTACAACAAAGAGTAAACTTTTATAGACCCACCTCCTTTCCTTATTATTTTTACTGAGCATAAAATAACTGACGCATGTCAAAATAAATTGTAACCAAACCTGCACAAATTATAAAAATGTTTTCATTTCATAGCAGCATTCTTCTCTCATCCGTTTTATCTATTGCATAGTATATCATAATGCCTTTTTCAAAATCATGTAATTTATGATCCATTATACATCTTATGTAATAACACACTACATATTAAAACACTACACATCATATCTCAATATGACATAATAATGATTCATTGCATAAACATACAATGTTAGCATGAATAATAACATTTTATAGTACATTATTTCATAATATTACATAATATCAATTATGTACACTGTATTATAATGTATTATATATTAATACATTTATTAATTTATATAAACTGATATAAAATTATTATATAACCCCCCCCCCCCTCTCAGCTTAGGTAATGAGTAGTTAGGATAGGCAGATAATATGTTTAGTTTATATATTTATAATACTTCACTGTATGTTCTTCATAATCATACTATAACATTTGAATTAACACTCTGAAATATTGTTTTAATTGCCTTTATAAATGTATTATTTGTACTGTAAAATTATCCAATGCATCCAAAATACATATCTTGCTGTTATTTTCCTTCTATGTTTTAATGTGTTTGCTACATCAGTACTCATCATGATCATTAATCAAACGATGCTTCTTTTTTGTGCTGCTGATTTTGCAGCCAATTGGTGTGTCAGTTGCTAATTCGGCAAAAGAGCAGATGGCGTCAATCCAGATGGCTTTGAAAATCACTTCAGGACAGTCACCTCACACATTATAAATCACTTCAGTTAGCTAATTGACGAGACGTGTTTATTAAAGTACTTGAAAATTGGAACTAAAAACATGTCATGAATAACAAATAACATAGTTTACCACTACCATTCTGCAGATGTCAGACCTATGTTTTTAGTTTCATCTAAGTCCACTTCCTTTAGATTGAGTCAAACTTTACAGTTCGACCACAGTCTATGGATTGAGAGACAAAAACATAACTGAGAACTACACCGGAGACAAATGATAAACCAGAGTTTCCACTACATTTGAAGATAGATCTGTCTGAGCTGTCCACGCTGAGTGCTGCCTGTGTTTACAGAGAACATCAGTCTGGGAAATGGTGAGTGACTACATCTGGGCAAAACACCCAAAACACTCTGCAACACTGGACTCCATACTTAACCTGTAAAGACCCAGCGCCCATTCTATCTACTTTCAACCCTAGGGTGTTAATAATAATAATAATAATAATAATAATAATAATAATAATAATAATAATAATAATAATAATAATAATAATAATAATAATAATAATAATAATAATAATAATAATAATAATAATAATAATGTTTTATTTTTTTTAGTCTCATGTGGTTTCTCTCATTGATAGTGTCACTCGCATCATCTGAACCCACTTTATCCTCACTAGGGTCACTGGGGTCACTAGGGGTCTAATCCAGCTACAATGGGCGAAGGTGGGGTACACCCTGTATGAGTCTCCAGTTCAACTCAAGGCTGAAGGTTGTTAGTGTCTGGGCTTTTATTTTGTTATGTGGGTTCTTGTCACTCATTCTGACTTTACTTCCTGTCACCAGTGTTGTTCTGCCCCTCGTTAATTTTCCCCTCATATGGAACACCTGTCTGCTCAGTTTATATTCCCTAGTGTGTGAGTATGTCTGATGTTTCCCATACAACCTACGAGCGTTTATTTCTCTTTGGTCTTCTGGAAAATATCTGTGTATGATTTCGCACCTGGGTTTGGCCTTGCCCCCGTTATTATGATGCCCTCCCCGCTTCTTGGATTGACCTATCTATCTATCTATCTATCTATCTATCTATCTATCTATCTATCTATCTATCTATCTATCTATCTATCTATCTATCTATCTATCTATCTATCTATCTATCTATCTATCTATCTATCTATCTATCTATCTATCTATCTATCTATCTATTCATTGTAACTGTTTCTGTCACTGTGATTTATCACAATTTATTATAATATTATCCTCTGTATTTTTTTTCCAGTGAAAAGCAGATATTTTATTCATTGATCATATTCATGAAAGCTCAGATTAAAGTTGATGGTTATTGTATCAGAAACAAAGAAAAGTGAAGAAAAAGTACCTTTATTTCATGAAAGATATCAATAACTGAGCATAATAATTTACTTTTATTGATCCAACTCATGGGTTTTATTGGTGAATAAATGTTGTAGAAGATGAGTGTGTTTCCATGGTAACCACAGAGCCTCTGAACATTCAAATGGGTATATATATCTGATAACTATGAAAAGATGTCAAACTGTATTTTACACATATATTTATAGGATTAGTGGATCAACAGGTGTAAAAGTTTTGGTTAAAGGTGGAAGTTTAGGTCATTATTGGTTAAATATAAATGCATTTTGCTCATGAAGTAGAAACATCATAACCATTTAGAGAGATTTAGTGGATCAAGTAAAGGTTTAGGGGTTAAGACGTGCTGATAGATTTATAGAGTACTTAAAGAGAGTAATAATTCACTCATAGTTTTTCCAGTTCATCACTCACATACTTAGACACAGCTGCAAAAACTCTGATTTATTGGATGGGACTACACCGAATGTACATGATACTGCTGTGGTCCAACTTCATTAAAGATAAAGACTCAAGGCTGTTCACTTATTTATAGCTTTGATTGACAGATCTATTTGACAGACCCCACCCCCCGAGTCAGGATTTTGGGGCTTGTTAATTGAATAAAATAGAATTCTTCTCAACAGACAGCTCTGTTTTAGTTGTGATTGGTAATTCAACTAAGACATTAAATAGTTTTGTTTGATATATATTTTCTGCCATTTAATTTTTTTTTTTATTAGGGAAGTGATTATTTTTGGTCATTTCTGGATACATTACAAGACAGTGACACTAATAGTTCTAGTGAGACAACAATTTCAGGTCCAATGTGGTCTACAGGGTCCACCCCTGCATGAACAGTGAGGGTTCCTGCTTTAAAGTCATGACACTAATGTAAAGAATGATGCTCAAAAAGAAAATCTGGATGTGGACATAGGTCTGGATCAGCACGTATGGTCCAATGTTCTAAAAGTGATGTTGCAACATTCTAAAATAAATGTTCCTTTCACATCTTACATGTGTTTTTGCTACACACACACACACACACACACACACAGACTTTGTGTTTTCTTTTTTAATTTACTTAAAGTTATGAATAAGAAACCAAATAAAATGATTCCATTAACCCAAAAGGAACCAGTGTGGCATTTATGGTTGTGACATTTAATCATCAAGTAAAGGATAACCATTCATTGCAATATCTTCAGTGAAAATTATGTATTTTCATACATTTAATTTACTAATCATGTAGATGTTCATAAAAGCTCAGAGTAAAGTTGAGGATTATTATATAAAAAAAATTGAGAAAACCGATAAAAGAGTGTCTTTTCAGTCAGATTTCTCATTAATTGAACATTTATAAAACTCCATGGGTTTTACTGGTGAATCAATGATGTAGAAGATGTCAGTGTTACCATGGTAACTAAGGGGCCTCTGAACGTCCACATGGGTCATATCTGATGACCGTGAAAAGATGAATAACTGTAGTTTACATCAATATTTATAAGATTAGTGGATCTACAGGTATTAAATTGTTTATGTCAGTAGATGATTTTGGTAAATGATGGATGTTTGGGTCTTTATGGGTTAATCTATTTTTTTAATTTCACAAAACCAATAAAAAAGAATGTCCTTTAATTACAAACTAACACTGAAATGAAATATTGGGTGTCTGAATAAAGTGTAAAGAGCTAATATTTTGCTGTGTCGATCAGTGGCCATTTATCACACAGATTCAACCTTACACTGCAAAAATATAAATATTACCAAGTGGGGTTTTTTTTTTTCAATTTTTTAGTTAAAATAGCTCATCACACTTAAAATAAAACATAATTACCTAAAGAGTGTTGATATAAGAAATTATTTTAGACCATTGATCAGGAAATTCTAATTTAAAAAAACATTTAATTTATTCTATTAGCAGTTTTTTTGTGTAAGTCATGAATATTTTTTGCTTAAACATAAGTAAAAATCTACCAATGATACAAGTGAAAATTATCATTAGATTTATTTTTAAAAAAAAAGGATTTCTAATATCTATTGTCTAAAAATAAGTTCTTATATTTGAGTGAAAAGTTTATGTCTTATTTTAAGTGCAATGAGATATTTTCACTAGAAACATACTTGATAAGATTTTGATTTTTCCCAGTATATATGTTTATACCCCCTCCTAAAAAAATCTAGAAGTGAAGGTTAATTAAAAATGTGAATTATGACTAAAAAGTCCAAAAGTCAATGGGTAACATAAACGTACAGTCTATCCTTTTCCCACATAAAAAATGATTAATTCAAGTAAACATCTACAGAGACTCTTTCAAGTATAGTTGTATCATCTTCCAAGTTCAGATTATGATGTCACTTTGTTTTACTACTTTGCAACAATATATAGTTCTTTATCCTTTTGTCTTATGCAGTGGCTTATTTTACAGTAATGTGATCATGAACCCACTACAGAGTGAAGCTTTCTTTTCATTCATCATTTCCTTCAACACAAAGCTTTCTTGGCTGAACCTTGGCAGCAGCGGTGAGAACAGGGCCAACGTTAAGCATCCGTGCATTCATCCATCCTTTCTCCAAACTGCTTAATCCATTTTGAAGTTCCAGGAGCAAAAGGGGGAGTTGACATACCCAGGCCCCCTCCAGAGAGGATGGGTCTGGTCCTGGAGTTGTACATCAAAAGGGAAGGAGTCCTTCCCAGGGTCCCAAATCACCTCAACCACATCCTCTCTGTTCAAAGCAGCTTTTCATTTGTGTCCATTCTTTGTTTGTATTCTGTTAAAAACCTATAGCTACAGTGTATGATAGTTTTTAACAGCATTTGACCAAAAATTACATATACTTACCTTTTAGTTTTACTGCTGGGAATAACAGCGTTAGAACATAACAGCGTTACTAACATAGCTGGAGTAATTATTTAATTACCTGATCCATAACCATCGCCCCCGCTGCCCAAAACCAAGCACCGAACCTGGGGGGGACAGAGCCTTTTCTGTAGTCGCCCCAAACCTCTGGAACTCACTCTCCCCAAACTCAACACATTTAAATCCCTTTTAAAAACTCATTTATTCAAGATTGCTTTTAATGTTTGATTACTTTTATTCTGTCTAATTTAATTTGTGATTGATCTGTTTTCTATTGTTTGTTTTTATTGTTGTTGGACTTTTATTGTTCTGTTTTTACTGCATGTAAAGAGTCTGTGAGTGTCATGAAAAGCGCTATACAAATAAAATATATTGTTGTTGTTATTGTTGTTATTGTTATTGTTATTATTGTTGTTATTGATGTTATTGTTATTGTTGTTGTTATTGCTGCTGTTATTGTTGTTGTTATTATTGTTATTGTTATTGTTGTTGTAACTGTATCGCCGTTACCATTACGCGTTACAGGTGTGTTTCCACAATCGGAACTTCCGGGGCTTTTTGGGAGAACTACTTTTGACCAGGCCATGAGTAACCCCCCCCCCTACACACACACACACACACACACACACACACACACACACACACACACACACACACACACACACACACACACCTATCCGCACCGCAGCGCTTCAATCACTTTTTAAACACGAGTCACACTGCCAGGTCCAACGATGTTATGTTAAAAGCTCATTTTAAAGTCAATAAAATGTTAACACAGGTGTAAATATTTGACCATTTAATTCTTGACATTTAGGGGAAACTGTGCTTTCCTTGCAGTCAGAGAAATCACGTCTGTTGTAAACCTCATTACACACACACTCACCCACACACACGTTGTTTTACACATTTGCAGATTCTTGTACAGACACATCAACCTCATCACACATTTACAGATTCATTTACACATTTGTAAATCCAACTGTCCACACACATTTGTAAATGATATTGGTTCCATATGTCCATTCATCTGTTACATTTAAGACAGGGAGAAATATGTTCCACTACATGATGGAATTTTAACAGGATCTGTATGAATGGATTTCTCATCAAAATAAGGTTAGGATATGAACAACGACACTAAAATAAATATACAAATGATGATGTACTGGAGGATAGACAGGGGAGACATAACAAAGTGATAAAAGATGACAAACGTTTGAGTACATGACATGGCAGCTGACGGACCAGGGATAACTGACGAAAGATAAGAAGGAAGAAAAGCAGGCGAGAAGGGAGGAGATGAAAGAGAGACCAGAAGAAGAAAGAAGAAGAAGAAGAAGTGCCAAGAGGACTGTGGGATAACATGTGGTCAGCGAAAAGAAGATGAGTCAGAGGAGGAAGATAGTGAGAGGATGGGTTTGTAAAGAAAACTAAAAGGAAATGTTGTTTTTTTTTCTTTTAAACTATTTAGAAAATTAGACTGAAGGGTTAGTTTTATAAAATATCAGCCCACAATTGATGGGACCGATACAGGCCATGGATATTTGTAAGCAGATACTGATTTTTTTTTTCTCTGTCAAAATAAGAAATGTCAAGAAATCTTCACTTTTTTAAAGGAAATATTTATTGAAGAAAAAATAATATTAAACCACAGGTAAAAAAAAAACTAATAAAATAAAATAAAATAAAAGGAGAAAGGTAAAGTAGAATAGGTAACATTACCATTTCTCATAATACAAATTACATTCAGATAAAGTGTTCAGTGCGCTTAATTTTTTGAAGTCAGTTCTTTTTAATATAAACATCGAGGTGAAGTAGAACAGATAATAATAGTATCTCAAAGAACACAGAAGTGCTATGAACTTTTCCTGTCAGTAAACTATGGCAGAGAAAATACAGTACAATACAGATGTCAGTGCATGGGGGAAAAAAAAAAGAAATAAATATCAGTTGATATATTGGTCTATAATTATTCAATCAATGATAGATTTGACAAAAAAAATACCCTTTTTTAAAATATTTTTTTAAATATAAGCCTCAAATTTTATCTCAGATGTCTTGATTATACATTATCAATGAATTAAATACTGGGAAAAAAAAACCTGAGTCTTACAAAGAAAAACACAAAATACAGATGATAATGTTATTGTAAGTGTTGGTAAATTGTATAAAAAAGGTTAAATGCAGAGAAAAAAAATTATGTGGAATCTGCCACTAAAGTAGCACTGGGTTTTTGTAGGTTAATTTAAAACATAAAACGCTTTAATTATAATGTGTGACAGACAGTGAATGAGGGGGTTAGAAAGTGTCAGAGGCAGATCCAGTGATAGAAGGAAACACTCCAGGACAACTGAGGGTCAGGTCCAATTACCAGGAAGAATGCTGCTCCAGGCAGATGACGCTCTGGGTAAACACTGCTCTCCAACAGGTGTGTGTGTGTGTGTGTGTGTGTGTGTGTGTGCTTGTATTCCTATCTTCATGGGGACATTGACATGTTTACACAGTCACACCACCTCTGACACTATGAGGACCAAAATTCAGGTCCCCATGAGGGTTAAATATAAATAAAGGTCCCCAATAGTAAAATATGGCCCAAAATGTGGCCCAATAAATACATTTTTATTTTTCCAGAAGTTTGCATAAAGCCCGAGAGAAATAAGTGCAAAGTGAAACATGTATTTTAAATATAAATGTTTGTGTATTTAGAAACGTATTTTTTCATTATTTATTTAGAATTCTTTTAATATGATTATTTATTTTATTATTTATTCATTGATTAAGTTATTTGTATTTATTGATTTTTTATTTTATTTTGATTAAAAAAAAATATTTTTCATTATTTATTTATTTAGTTTTATATATTATTTATTAATTTCATTGTTTATTTAATTTTTAAATTACTATCATTTATTCATTCATTTATTTTTATTTATTTATTTTCATATTTCTTATCATTTTAATGTTGATTTATTAAAAAAATATTTTTCATTATTTATTTAGTTTTTTACAAACATTACAACAAGACATTATTGTATATATATATATATATATATATATATATATATATATATATATATATATATATATATACACATTACATTGACTACCCAATGCCTACTTGATTACAAACTTGGTCCTCATGAGCCATGAACCATGTGTGTGTGTGTGTGTGTGTGTATGTATGTGTGTGTATGTGTGTATGTGTGTGTGTGTGTGTGTGTGTGTATGTGTGTGTGTGTGTGTGTGTGTGTTGTGTAAGAGAAGAGTCTGTTCAAGAAAAAAATGAAAGAATATGATGGTTTTAGGAAGATTCATATATTACTGTTGATTTTAATTCATTGCTCATGTTTTTTTCTGTCCAGCCCTGAACTGGCATAATTTTCTTCAAAATATAAATGCACTCCCTGCTAAATAAAGTGATTATGATTCAGTGCACATCGCTGGATTTCATTTGAACAACAAAGAGAATAGTACAGCACAGCAAGGAACATAATTTCAACCCAGAGTCCTACATATTTGTGTTTTTGAGCTCCTTGAGTTCACACCCAACTGTATAATAATATTCAGTTCTGCAGAATATGAACTGAATGGATTTATTGAATATTGTTAACCCATAAAGACCCATGCTTCATTTATGGCAGTTCCCAAATATTTTCAAGCAATTCATCATAATTTATCAAAATTCATTATAATTTCTTCAGTGAAAATCAGGTATTTTCTTATATTTAACTTAGATGTTCATAACAGCCCAGATTAAAGTAAAAGGTTATAATCAAAAACCAAGAGAACTGAAGAAAAAGTGACTTTTTCAGCAAAATATGTCATTAACAAAATAATAAAAAAGTGTGTCCATCCACTTTTATTGATCCAACTCCAATGATTGTGTTCTCTGTATTTATCACAATTTACCTTGCTATTATCTGTATTTTTTTCTGTTATAATCAGGTATTTTCTTATATTTAATTCCCTGATCATGAATACTCATTATGCTGAGTTATATCAAAAACAGATACAACTTCAGAAAAAAACAGTTTTTCAGAAAAATCTATGTAATATGTATATATATGAGATTTCCTGAAAAAATCTCTTTATCTTTAATTTGGAAACCGTTGAATAGAATAGGATTATTACACACACACACACACACACACACACACACATCAGCTTCTTTCCTGCTAGTTTTAGGATGCTGGCCAATAGTTAATAAAAGTGCAAGTGCAATATGTTCTGTGTGTGTGTAATTTTCTAGCAGTTTCTTATACAATTTTATATTTGTCTTTTGTTCTTGTTTGATTTGATTCTGAGAGGGATGTCACAAAACGTCCTTTGTGTTCTGCACACATTGCAAATGACCAAAACTTTTATTCTATTCTAATCATTGTCATTGTATGTTCATTCAAGGAAACTGTGGTGCAGTTCCAGTCCAACAGTGCAACAAAAGAAAGTAATCAATACTGTATAAAACCTATCTAGGATAAAATTTATCAATGTAAAAATTAGTCAAGAAACAATTAAAATCTATCTATATCTTTAGTGCAAATGGCATACTACAGTTTTTGCTGTTGGGAAACTTAACTTGGTACCATGAACTGCAACCTTTACTGTGGAAGGCTGCTTTGTTTTTTTGTTTTTTTTTTTAATTATCTCTACATTTCTTTTACAGTGTACACAGCCTCTGAACATCCAAATAGGTCATATTTGATTACCATGAAAGGATGACATATTTTACTTTACACCAATTATTTACAGGTATTGATGGGATTAGTGGATCACCAGGTATTCAACAGTTTACATCAGTAGGTGCTTTTAGTCACTGGTGAATATTTGGGTCTTTATGGGTTAAATGAGTCTTACCCTTTAATATCCTTAAAAATCCAAACACCATGACACACTAGCTATAAGTGTCTACTTAAATAAAAACACTAATTGTGGGCTGGTTTACATTAGTAGATGGTTTTGGTAGATGGTGCTTTAAGAGTAACTGCAACATATGTACAAAAATAAATGATTTTAAATCCACCTGAAAGTAGATAATCCCTATAATATATAATATAGACCATATCCTTTTATTTTGCTTGGACTAGGTATAAAAACAACATGGGCAAGTTGAAGATAAGGTGAAATAAAGAGGAGAAAATAGTGTAGTAAACAAATATTATGGTATTTTATGGCTTCCTTTGGGGCTTTCACTAAATAAATTACAATTTTATACCTTCACTTTGCTTTTCTATCAGTCCCATTCCTTCAGTCATTTGTTCTTATAATAACACAATGACAAAAGAGCTGAAACACAACCTTGTAATAGAATATCTCCAGGCCATAAATGACTCTTTACAGCCATAAAGAAATAGTGTGTAAAGCTGGTCAAACATTCCTTTATTTCTATTATGTTTAATAAACTATTAAATGCTCCTGTGAAATGTGTTTACATGGTGAAAACAGGAAGTGGAGGGAAAAGAAAATAATGCAATTTTTCATGACCTGATAAGAGTGTGAGCACTTTTTTTATTTTTTTATTTCAAGATTAGATATAGGCAGATCTTTTCTTGCTTCTAGGATTTTCACACTTTCAGAATGTGCCGCTTAAGTTCACACTGTCTGCCTCTGGGCTCTATCACTCACCCTCCACCACCACCGGATGGATAACTCGTACAAATCACTGATGCAGCAACGCAGGAAAGTGATCGCGTGCCTTCCTCTGACCATAAATGCTGCCAGCTGAGTTATCCGGAGCCCCCCCATCCAAGCTTAAGGCGGTGCCGCAGGGAACTGAATATCCATCCCTGCTGTGGTCAGCGAGCCTTAGCAGCCCTCCCTGGTACAAATGTGCTTCTGTGACGACTGAACAGACCATTAGAATGAAGCAAAATGACATGTGATACTGCAGGAGGCCACTGAAAATGCTTAGTGAATGCGAGTGAAAAGGTGAAGGAAGCATCAAACTGTGCTGCCCAAATAATGGCTACTAATGCGAGGAATTACCACAGTTTTATCATTCAATATGATAATGATTTTTTTTTCAAATACCGTATTTTTCAGACTATAAGGCACAATTAAAAGCTTTTAATTTTCTCGAAAAAAAAAAAAGTGCTGTATATATGGATTAGTTCTGGTTGTGTTTTTTTTGTCGTACGTGGAGTAAAACATGCTGTATGTGATGTTATGTTGCCCTCTAGTGGTCAGATTAAGTGCGGTAACGTGTGGTTTGTACTTCGCTGTTCTCGTAGCATTTCAGCTGTAAGAGGGATGTTTTTTTATTCTGTTTGTATGGCCAGGAAAACATACGCCTGTAAATATTTTATTTTCAGTTATTCCGAGAATTCATGGCAAAACATGTCTCTGATGTGAACCTTTGTTGTTGGATAAAAAAGTCAGTTGCATTCATAAATTAACCGGGAAATGCTAATCGTTAGCATGTCTACGGATTTTCCCCATTCAATTTAGCATTTAGCTAGCGGTGAATTTATTTTCATTTCAATGTGTAATGGCATGTAAATGAGTTAAAGAAATTAATGTAACAGACATATTCTTTACAGTTTTACAATGAGCCAATTAAAGTGTGGAGCCAAGTTCTGGCATCTGGCTCTTCTTGGGAGCTAACGGCTACACAGAATACAATTTAACTGTGAATATGCTAATGTTTGATTTAGTGATATAAGAGTGTTTTGTTACATGATACAACTCAACAAGGTTGGGAGTTATTGTGAATACGTCCATTAACATTTGAACAAAGGTTGTTTTTTTTTTGGGGGGGTGGGGGGTGGATTGCTTCACGTGCCTTCGTTAAGGTGACCACCAGCATGACTCTGGAAATTAGGACACTTCTGAAAATGATGGGGAAGACTATATTAACAAGAAAAAAATTATCACTGTAAGGACTATAAAGAGATCTATTTTTTTTTTTTTGTGAAATTATTCATGTGAAAAATAAAGTGTCAAAAAGACAAAAAATATTTGAAAAATCGAAAAATAAATCAAGAAATGTGTAGGCCTACTGTCATTTAGTCTACTAATGGTTTTAGTTTGTCCACAGGAACCTCTCCAACAAAACAACAAAACATTGTTGTGTTCATCTATGCTCAACCCAAAAATATCAAAAAGAAAGACCTGAAAAATGACAGTTGTAGTGCCTATAGTAAGTATTTCCGACTATGTGAGAGAAGTCCTTATACTACTATAACTATTACTACTATTATAAGGCGTGTGTTTCTCTCTCTTAAAAAATAGAACATTTAAAATACACTGACGTGGTGTATTACGTCTTTAAATAAACATATTACCTATAGGAATGGGCGGTATGGCCAAAAATGTATATCACAGTATAATTTGAGCTACTGGCGGTGTACATTATATATCACGGTATAGTAGGCTACTATACATAAATAATAAATAAATTATAAATGACACCAGAACAGTTTTTTTAGTGCTCATATAGCTCCAAGTGCAGTCATATTTGTGCAGACTTTCTTCATATTCAGGAGTGTGATCAGTCATGAACCTGAAAATACAGGAACAAGGAGAGGTGCCAATTAATGAGGCACAAGGATTTTATCCAATAAATCGCTCACTGCAACTTTTTGCAGTTGTTGAGGGTGATTTGGAAATGTGTTCTTATATGTGATTACAACAAGCCTAATGGTTTAAGTTGTTACTGTTTCAATCTTTCATGCGAGGCTATCATTGAGAGTAGCTAGCACAACACATCTCAATCGTAGCAATCACTGTAGCAGCGCTTAGCATGCTAATATTAGCAAAGTTGTGTGTAACTGAACAGTCATTTTATTTGCTAACACCAGCCAGATACCGTGACTAATAGTAACCTAACTAGATATAGAAACATATAGTTGTTAAGTCTGGTGCAGTGTGTTAAATTTAAGACAGTGTTAACATTTAGCACAATTGGTTTGTTGTCATCATAAACTCTATGGCTGTTATGACCTTGGCTGTTAGCTTGTTAGCTCGCTTTTCAGACAGCCTGTAAATTAAATTGTAGAGTCCTGAATCCAAATATATTGGCATTACATACCATTATAACCAATAGTACATGACATAAACTATTTTACATTTGTAGCTTTTTAAACAAAATGCTTCTGCTAACACAGCATCTAGTTAGACTGGTGCTAGCGATAATCCTCCTCAGTCTGTAGTTTAGACTTAAGTCTGCTTAAAGTCTTTACAGGCTCAGGGGACTTCCATCCAATCACATGTAAGAATCCATCCCTGTTCAAGAGCATTGTCGCTCTTATATCCAGTGTTTTTTAATGTATCATTGAACCCTCCAAATATGATTTTCTTTTTCTTTTTTTATAGTATTTAAGTGTCATTGTGTCACAGCAGAGGAGACAGACCTGAGTCAACACATCACCACACTGGGCCACAACAGGAAACAAATATGCGCTACAGAAATGTCCCACTTCACTGACGCTATCAGCCTTTTTTGTGTGATAAGCTCACTGAGTGATGTGTAGTAGCTACATGATGCTGGCTGATCCTTTGGACTCCATAGCAACACTGTTTCTGGGGGAAAATAAATAAGCCCTTAAACATCTGTGCTGCTTTTAACACTGTCAGGTTTGGATTAGAGGTAATTTGCACAGTTTACACAGTTTGATGATAGGGAATGGTCATTAAATATTTTAATAAAACCACACCTGATTAACACACTATTTACATTTTATGTGTAAACACAATTTAAAGGAAAATGCAATACAAAGTGTGTTTATGACATGTTTACTATGTTTTCTGACCTTTTCTTGAGGGATGAATATTACTCCTCCAGAAGATGTTCTCTCCAAGCCCCTTTGATCTTTTGATAATGTTAGTGGGGAGCTCTGTCTAACACACCGGTCTCCCATAAGTGTTCAGTAAAGTCAAGAGTTTGTTACTGTTATTTTTGTTCCTATCAAACACACACACACACACACACACACACACACACACAGTAATTTGGAATCTAAAATAACAGACTCTGTAACAAGTCATTCTCAAGTTATTACATGACTTTGTTTGATTTCGGATGTAATCTAGACCACCTTGTACCTTTCCGGAAAATTTCATGGAAACCTGTTGTAGAAATTCACAAAATTTCTACCAAAATGCATGTAAATACAACTTTTCAGCACCCGGAGGATTCAAATTCAAACCTTTTGAACTATTAGGGTCCAAATGCACAAATATATGAACCAAAAAAATAGAATAAAAATGGGTTTAGCAAAATATGACCCCTTTAAGTAAAGTTACCAACTCTCAGCAGCTAAGACAGATGCAGATTTGCTGGGAAAAAAATTTACCGTATTTTCACAACTATAAGGCGCACATAAAAGTCTTAGATTTTCTTCAAAATGTGCAGCACGCCCTATGGTGCAGTACGCCATATGTGTTGTTGTAAGGCGGACATAGTAGAGGACACCATGAGAACGGTAAAGAAGACGCAGCTGAGTTTCCGCGGACTTAAGGCCAGGTGGCCTGAGTTGGAGGAAAGACTCGAGCAGTCGATCACCGAGCAAAGAACGAGTGGGAGAAGCGTTTCGACGGTCACCATTCGACTAAAAGCAATAACGCTAGCAGAAGAATTGAACATTGAACATTTCCAAGGAGGTCCGTCTTGGTGCTTTCGTTTCATGAAATGGTGCCATTTCTCAGTCCTGGCAAAGACTACGGTAGCGCAGCAACTTCCAGCGGATTATAAAGAACAGCTGGCCATCTTCCGGTCCTACTGCAGCAAAAAGATTTCCAACAAACGCATCCAGCCCAGCCACATCACAAACATGGACGAGGTGCCGCTCACTTTTGACATCTCGGTGAGTCAAAAACGCAAACTAGTATGCTTGTTTCAGCGCCCTATGATCATGTGCACCGCATGTATGTGTTAAATATAGTAATGGCACAATGCGCCATATGGTGGTGAAAATACGGTAGGTACCGCCTTTTTTCCGCATTAGCATTTTATTATGAGTTCAAACTGATACAATTTCAGATTGTACTCATTCTTACCAATCAGTTCAGTGTCACATATATTACAGAGGCATAATAAGAAATATAAAAAGAATAACAATAACAGAGATAAAATAACCTAACACACAAGACCTGTCAAAACCTTTTGGAATTTACATAGGAGGTAGTCATCTCTAAATACAGTACATGATTTTAAAGGATTAAAAAATAATTCCAGTCATCAGAAACATCATAATACTTGATGAAGTCCATAAAGGGTCCCCAAATATTTTCAAATTCTCGTTGCCTTGACTTATGTATATATATTATTCTTTCCAAAAGTAAGAACATCTGTTTTAACCTCTGGGAGATGCCAGATACGGTACATTCACATTTTCCAATTCATAGCAAAAAATCTTTTTGCTATTAATGAGCTTAGATTAATAAAAGGACATTCTGCTTGATACTAAAGTTTGTTTATCCAGACACACAGTATATCCATTATAAATAATTTGGGATCCAACAGAATCTTCATTATCTGAACCCGCTTTATCCACACTTGGGTCACGGGGGTCACTGGGGGCCTAATCCAGCTACAATGGGCGAAGGCGGGGTACACCCTGTATGAGACGCCAGTTCATCGCAGGGCTGAACATATATAGACAAACAATCACTCTCACATTCACACCTATGGACAATTTAGATTAACCAATTAACCTATCAGTGCATGTGTTTGGATGGTGGGAGGAAACCGGAGTGCCAGGCGAAAACCCACGCGGACACGGGGAGGACATGCAAACTCCACACAGAAAGGTCTGGTACGGGATTCGTACCAGGGTCCATCTTGCTGTGAGGCACGAGTGCTAACCACTGCACCACCGTGCCTCCCTCCAACAGAATCTGTTTTAAGTTTTTCACATCAACCCACAAAGTTTTTATTTGACTGCATTCGTACATACAGTATATTAACGTCTTTGAACCCACATTTCATACATATATGTCTGATATGCTCCTGTTATAATTGCAAAATTTCACAGGTGTTGTGTATATATATTTGAATTGTTGCAATCTTAGATATGAATTGACACTTAATGGACTTTACTGCATGCCCTTTCCCAATCCTGTTCACTAATATTGGCAGATATGACTTCGTTCCAAGAAATTAATTTCTTCGTTGAATCCTCTGATGTGTTACAGTACATGACATGACATCAAACTGTAAATGTCTGAGTTCATACCCTTCCTCAACACATTCTTTTCTAATCGTTTTTCCAGTTGTGTATGAGGAACCTTGTTAAAACCAGCTTGATTAGTATTGACAAAGTCTCTCAACTGTAAATATTAAAAGTAGTGGTGCCACCTTTTAGAGTAACTCCAACACTAAACTTAAATGCCTTTAAGTTGACAGTCAGATCACCTAAAGTGCACACTGTTCCATCATTTTTCAATAGTAATTGTCATCACTTTTCACAGTGAATTAGTATAAATCATGTAGAATTAACTGTAGAATGTTCATTATGTCTTACTGTTAAATTAAGTTAATATTTTCTTTTATCTCAGACATATCAGGCATGTCAGGTGAGAAATACCTACACATATATGTCTGACATAAAAGAAAATACTAACTTAAGTACAATTCAATCTATAAACTAAATAAATCTTCTTTGCTAATTTCAGTGTTGATAGACTATTTCTTATTACATATTACTGATCCATCTGATCTGATCTGTTGGCTGAACAGTGTGACGTTATACAATGGTGGACTTCAGTGACAATGAGGAAGATGCATTTATACTGTAGACAACACTTTAAAAAATAATGTATTATTGATCAGATTTGATATTAGATGTGATAGCCATTAATAGGAGTGTTGTTCTATCACTGTTTTTGCTTTGAAATGTTTGCCAATGTCAATATATCCAATCAAAAAAATACAAATAAAACAAAAAACTACTCAAAATGTTGACATCATGTTGAGTTGTGTTTCAGGAAACCAGTCAATTTGCAAAGGATCCAGTATTTTCTCCTCTTTTTAGATCTCCTCTAACCACTAAATAAGTTATCAAACATGTAATTGCTTCACTGCAGTTTCCAGCTATAGCTGCTAATTTGTAACAAACAGTCGTTAGAACTGTTGGTTGAAAAAAGTTACCTGCTGTGACTTTAAACTCCAATTAATGAGTGTGTAAAGTTAAAAACCAGCCTATCCTCCGCAGTGTTTGGAGGAACTGCATATGTAATAGTTTGTTGTGGATTTGAAGCACATTTAACCAATTGAGACTGACTAGCTCAGATACGACTTCATATGTCAAATAACCATGTAGAGACAATTTATTAGAAAAGATGGTGGAGGTATCTGTTTAGGAAGTGATTTTACTTTTTATATAATAGTGTTTGTCAGCTGTAGAATGCACTGAAGCATAATGTGCAGATGAAAAGTAGCTGCTATTAACACATGAGAAAACTACATAGACACCAGAAATGATGGCTTTGAGGCAGTAAGAGAAGCTGAACTTCCTCTAATATTTCAGGAAATGAATGGACAATTTTGCATTGATGAATTTACAAGGAGTTTTACTTTTTATTAGGGCTGTCAAATAATATATATTTTTTTAAAAATCTGATTAATCACAGGGTTGCTTTGGGTTCATTTTGATTAATTGTAATCATCAAAACACTATGTTGATTGACTGGTCTGTCTCGGGGGTGGGGGTGATGGGAGGGGAGGGATGGTTATACGCAAATTTCCCACAAAATGCACAAAAATACATCAAGAAACTAAAAAAATGCAGAGAAGGAAATATGCAAAATGTGCTAAAATCTACTAAAGTTCACAATTTCAAACTAATCCAGAATACAAGATCTCTTCTGTCCATAACTTTTTGAGTTATCTTGCTAACTAACAGACAGACAGACAAACTTTGGCAAAAATGTAACCTACTTGGTGGATCTCTCTTCATTTGGAGGGGAGAGGTCTGCCCTGGTGGAGTTTGTGCTTTTCTAGTTAATTATCTAGTATTTTAATCCAAGACTGTTACTACCTGACTGCGTACTGTATGCATTGTATCTTATTTTTTATTTAAATGGCATTTTAATTGTATTTTAACTGTATTTTATTGGATTTTAATCTTATTTTAATGATTTATATGATTTTATATATCTGTGAAAAGCGCTATATAAATAAAGCTTACTTGTCTTTTAAACATACAGTAACTGTGTGTTTTTAATCTGTCTCTTTTCCATTTTCATAAAGCACTGTGAATTGCATTGTATATGAATTGTGCTGTACAAATAAACCTTGTCCACCAGCATCAGAGCACATTGGAGCTCAGTCCTGTGTGCATATATCAGTGGAAGATAGGGTGTTTGATAAAGTGCTGTGACTACATAGAAATACATACAGAGAAAAACAGTCAAGTAATACACCTGCAAGTGTGTTTTTATGGCATAGATGAAGTCTAACAGCCTCAGTTAAACATACCTTTTATTTGTAATTATTTTGGTACAGTATAATAAGACAAGTTTTATGATGGAGCCATAAGAAGACCTCCCCCTGTTTTAAAGACCAGCAGCCACCTGCTCTACTAAATGAACCACAGCCACCCATAATTAAAAGTAAAGGTTCTGTTGTATTATGTAACCACAGAGGCATGCACTGTGTTTATGGAAGTACATTTGTTTTTCCTACTGCTCCTTCTCCTGGGATGCAGAATTGTAATATTTGTCACATTTCAGTGATGTATGTGACCTGGCTGTTCAGACTGTCATGTTTCTAAATATTGGATATGTATCAGATTTATGATATGAAAGTGGTCTGAGTCAAATTTGAAAAAATCTCATTTGTGCTGTCTCTTATCATATTTGGTCACTTGTTACATTCTGGACTTTGGTATGTCTGGTTTTATTAGTTTTCTGTTCGTCCTCCTGTTTTTCTGTCATTGTGAGTGTCTGGGCTTTTACTTTGACATGTGGGTTTGTGTTCACCTTTTGACTACTTTCCTCCTGGCCGCAATGTGTGTCTCCGCCCATTAATTAATCCTAATGTGTCTCACCTGTTTAGCTCCCTATTTAAACTCCTCCTGTTTCTTTGTCAAATTGCGAGTTTGTTTTGTCCCTGTGCAGCAAATGAGCGGTTTAATTTGTCTTGGTCCCTCTGGTTATCGATCTGTCTTGGTACTTTTGTTCTGGTCTGTTGTCTCTCCATTGTCTGCTCTGTTTGTCTGAATCTGCTTCACATTACTGGACTTGGAATCCTCCACTGACATAAAGTTTGCTTTCTCCCTGTTGATACCATATTGGATACTGCCGTCCTGTTATGACCCTTGTCTGTACTATACACCGGTAACATCTCTGAGTTTTTCCTTGTCTGTCTTGGCTGATTTGCTGGTTCTGACCCTCATCTGTTTTTTGACCTCATCCTTCCCCTGTTCCCTAGTTGTTCCCGGATAGAGCAGCTTCCTCAGTGCAGCATCCACATTGTGTTAATAAAACTGTTCAAACGTTATATTGGTCTGTGAGTCTGTTCATGTGGGTCCTGTTTGTCTCTGGTGCCGTATCATCACTTATGGGCAGAAAAATCAAATTTGGGCCACATTTGCCTGCAGCCTGAACGTAGTCTTAGTCAGTCTGTACATTTACATGTTCTTAGAAATTTAAATTATTGCCTCACTCTGATGTAGGAATTAACTGGAGTTTCCCAGATGTCTGAGTTTTTGTTCAGGAACAAGATCATATTTACTGTTTTCTCCTTTAGTCTGTTTGTTTTTTATTCAGAACCTCCTGCCTTTAAAAACACCTGATGCACTTACTCAGGCAGAAGAAAAAGTAGTCCCACCAATCGTGTAATTTAGACAACATCTCAATAGTTACTTTTCACCATGTTCCTGTTAAGGATATACCTGCCCTCAAATGACTTAAGTATCAAAAATTTAAAAATGTCCATATTTTTGTGAGGATCGGGGTGAGGTGAAGGAGGACTCCATTGCACAGTACTGAAGGGAAAAAATAATTTAATAACAAAACTAAGAAACAAAGACAATACAGACAAAACCTGGGAACAGATGACCAGAGTCCGTGGTGATGATGAATGTCCGGGTTATGGTGATTGAGGAGATGGTGAAACAGTCCGGGTTATGGAGGCGACAATACTGAATGGTCCCACACTGGCAACTGCGAGCCTTACTGCTTTTATAGCCACAGATGAGGAACGGCTTGCAGCTGCGCAGTGCGGGACCAGTTGAGTGTGGATGAGCACTGGGGGAAAGGTCACCGGAGCGGAGGTCATGACAATTTTAGAACAGAAAGATATGGGAACAGGGGTATTAATATTTTAGGATTGATCCACACATCACTAACACTTACTATTTCTTTAGAGAATTTCTATTATAGATGCTAAAGTACCTAGACGTGCCATCAAACTCATGCTGAATATTTTCGTCAGCCACCAAAGACAAAAATGCCTTAACCTCCATATGACTGACCACAGTGTTGTTTTTGCAGTTTTGTTTTTTTTACCGAGTCAATAACGTAATAAATTACTACATTAATGGCCAAAAGTTATAATGATATCAGTTCAGGACTTGTATTACATCATTAGTCAGTTATTACTGGCCTATTGTATTACAAAAAGGAAAAATGCATTACGTTATCAGCATTATTGGCCTCTACACTACTTTTCCAGTTTACTTTTCTAGTTTCTTCTGTCGACTTGTGCTGTATGATAGTAGCTATCATGGTTACTTTGTTAATGGGAGTACTTCTCGATGCCAAGTTTGAGCTGAGTATCCCTGTGTGTGAGCCTTTCTACAGAAAACAGAAAAAGTGAGCATTGGTGCAGTTAAGTGGCTACATCCGTCACTGACTTTTCATCGAATTAGTGCCATGACACCTCTGAGAAACTCAACAGTAAATTGAAACTTGAAAAATACGGTATTGTGAGTGAGAATTTAGGGGATATAAAGTATGACAGTGAAGTCAGAGGAGTTAGGGGCTGTTAATAGTTCTGACAGCTATCCCCGCTCTCACTGACAGGCCTCTCCGCATGCAGTCATTTTATATATGTTTCTTACAGTACACGGCGTCTGATAAAAATCAATCATTCATTTATTTCGCCCATTTTCTCACACATCGCTCAAAAGTGTAAAGACACCCAGTGGGCAGAGGAGCAGAGGTTGTCAACAGGGTCTGTACTCGACCTGTCACTGAACCCTGGGGTCTCTGATTACAGTTGAGCTGGAAAGACGTGATCACTCCGCTGTGAATAATAAATGATCTGTAACTAATGATGTGTGTCGGGGTGTAAACAGGTTGGTTGAGGCAAAATGTACGACTAGAATGGGGAATGTACACTCTGTATGTGTTTGAGGCTGGAAGGTAATTAAAGGGAGAGGTTTATAGCATGTGTGTAAAACAGTCATCAGCACAGTGGGACAGTTAAATCTCTCAGAAAGCATTTACTTTACGTTGACACTTCACTACCTAGATTGCACAAATCTCTCTAATGGATATGTGTGTGTGCAGTGAGACATGATGATATGTGCGTTACTATTCATCTGGAGGCGTATGTGAGTGAAGAAGCAGCCAACTCCATGGAAAATGCCTCCCACTTTATTGAGGCAATAAGTTTTTTACTACACAACTATACAGTATATATATGAAAGGCTAACAGAGTCTATAATCAATACAAGGAACACAGTTGCCTGAATTGGAAGTATGATTTTCCACTATTAAACTGAGTGGATGAAAATATAAGTCACTTTTTTTGATGCATGAATACCTGGTGTTTTTTTTTTTATATTTTTAACCTTTCTGAAGTGATTTATCATAATTTACTGTTTTGTATTTATACAGTATGTGTGTGGAAAAAATTATTTTCAATGTATTGGTTATACAGCAGTTCATAAAAGCTTAGATTCAAATTGAGGGTTATCAAATCCAAAACAGAAATGAAAAAAAAATTAAGAAAAATTGAGTTTTAAAGCAAAAAATGTCATTAACTGAGCATAAAACAGTTGTCTCCATCCACTGTCATTGATCCAACTCCATGAGTTTTACTGGTGGATCAATTGCTACGTTCACATGAATAAAATAATTCTGAATTAAAGGTTTTTCTTTTGTGTTTACATGGACATGTTAATTCCAAATAAAGGTTTACATGGGAATCTGGTGTAGTCCGCTCTAGTTAATTGTGCTTTAAGAGCAGGAGGTACAGAGGGTTCTGATTGGACAGAACACCTGCTTAATGTCTGGATGTCTACTGGAAGAAAATTATCACTTTAATTTCCTGTTTTGCGTTTGTTTCAACAAGCAACATTTTAGGCCAGATACTATTTATTTTTGTGATAATTACAAACCAGCAGCTCAACGGAATCAATCATAGGAATCAACACATTAATACCAGCAGCGCAGGATATGTGCGTGCATCATTGCAATGAGACCAGTAGCATGTGCAGAATGACAAGAATATTGTTATAGTGGAATTAACTGTTTAAATCGCAGAGAAATTATCGAATTCGGCATTTAAAATCGGAATAAATCAGTGACTTTATTCTGAATTATCCTTTTCAACTGGAATTAGGTGTTTATGTGGTCATCTTAAAGTGGAATTAACTTTTATTCTGAATTAAACAGGAATAAAATCTCCCATGTAAACTGTGCTAATGTTGTAGAGGATGATGGTGTTTTCACGTTCACTAAAGAACCTCTGAATGTCCAAATGGGTTAACTATGAAAAGATGACAAACTGCATTTTACCACAGTTATTTACATGTATTGATAAGATTGTTGGAATAGCAGGCATTAAACACTGTAGATCAGTAGATGATTTGGGTCACTGGTTGATTTCTGGGTCTTTATGGGTTAATGTTTGAATGAGCTGTTTGTATCAACAAAGGGAACACAGTCAAACATGTCCCTACAGGAACAATAAAGCATATTGTTTAATTTTCTTTGTGTTTTTTGGCCTTCAATGGTACCTTACTGTCACCTTTCTGTGGCCTAGAGTAATTCTGTCAACTATAAATCCAGGAGAGAAAAACAAACAGAGAGGACATTATATTGTCATGTTATTTGTGCTCCTTTGAAAAGTTGAGGTGGGAGGTCAATAGTTGAGTGAAATATTGGATGTAAAGCTTCATTTTAACTTTTTTTAACACACATCACAGCTGTATTAGCAAGTAAAGATAATCAGAAATGTACATATTCTTTTCATTATTAGTCATGACTTCATCAATATTGAGCCACGAATCTCATCAATATATTTACATACTTTGGGTAAAATGCAGTTTCTAACCTTTTCATCAGCATTAGATGTAATTTGTTCAGACCCTCCATAGGGAACATAGAAACACTGTCATCTTCTGTATCATTGATTCACCAGTAAAACCCATGTGATGACAGATGACCGTGGTTGATTTTATATCCATTTAATCATTTATTTTGCTAAAACTGTCACTTCTGTGTCTTTAACATCTACATCATCAGTGAATTAAATAAAAGAAAATACCTGATTTACACTGAATACTGCAAAATACCATGTATAATATTACAAGAAATAGTAACAAATCACTTATGAAAGGTCAAATGTAGAGGAAAGATTGTTTTGGAACTTGCCTCAAAAACAAGTATTAATTTAAACAATAATTTCAATTCCAACCAGTTTGTCCTTTTGTTTAATGTCACCTCCCCAACAGACCATTGTATGGAACCAACTGATTAAACATGTGCAGCCTGTTAGTACAGACGTTGAAGGACCAGAAGAAAAATATCCAACTCTGTTCATGGTTGTGTTCAGGGTCAAGTCCATCTTGTTTTCTAGATGCACACTAAGATATTGGTATGTCGACACCATCTCGATGTCCACAGCATGAATGCTGAGTGGTTGAAAGAAGTGACTTTGAAAATCCATTGAGCAGCAGGGGCTCTGTTATTTAGTAGGAGGGCGTTATGTGGATAACACATGGCATTTTTTCATTCTGAATTATATATTTGGAATAAAATAATTCGGAATTAAAGTTATTTTTTTGTGTTTACATGGACATGTTAATTCCGACTAAAGGTTTCCATGGGAAACAGGTGTATTCTGCTCTAGTTCATTGGGCTTTAAGAGCAGGAGGTACAGAGGGTTCTGATTGGACAGAATAGCCAATTAATTATGGATCTCTACTGGAGGGAAATGATCGGGTCAACTTCCTGTTTTGCATTTGTTTCCACTATCAACATGTTAGATCAGATACTACATGTGATTTTTGCATTTATTTTTGTAATAATTATGAAGCAGCAGCTCGACTGAATGAACCATAGGAATCAACATATTAATGCTAGTAGTGCAGAATATATGGGTCATCAATGCAAAGTACGCGCATCATCGTGAAAGAACCAGGAGCATGTGCAGAACGACAGGAATAATGTGAAAGCGGAATTAACCATTTACATGGCAGAGGAATTATTGAATTTGGAATTAGAATTAGAATAAACCAGTGACTTTATTTGGAATTAATTTTAATTGGGATTTATTATTTTCAACTGGAATTAGGTGTTTACATGGTCATCTTAAAGTGGAATTAACCTTCATCTGGAATAAAAACTCCAATGTAATCAGGGCTAGTGTTCTACAAATAAAGTGCTTCTGGAATAAAACTGATTAAATGTTCCTATATATACTCAAGTCTTACATGCTGGTTGACTCAAATTTCCAAAATAAGTCCAGAGGGTCTCAGATCTACCAGATCTACTTCAAAACACTGTCTGCACATTATGATCCATTCACTTTACAGGCTGTTTTTAGAGGAATATTTACAAATCTATTGTATACATGTATATAAACCAACACTTTGGTCATTTGTTTTCTGATTCATCTTATTAAAGTATGTAAGATTTAGAACATTTAATGTCAGAAGTAGATACTTTCTAAAAAAAAAAAAAAAAAAAGGAGTGCTATAATATGCTAAAATTCTAGATAAGAAACATTACCAAATGGGTAAGAGTGTTTCAAATGATAATTCCTGCAGTTATTAATGTGTTTAAACATGTTTATCCATGTCATTAGAAACACCCCATGCCTTTGAAAAATATGTCAAGGGGTCATCATAATCCAAGGAGTCATAATAATGTAATGTATTAAGCAAAGAAAATAATGGATTTCACTGAAACAACTAAATTTGGGGAAGAAATGATAGTAAGTAACTTCATCTTTGAGGGGGAAAAATCTTGTATAATTATGATCAGGGATTAATTAGCCCTTAGAGACCTGTAGCTACTTTTATACTGACTTTCACATTCATTTTACTCTCCATAAAATCTCTCCTAATTGATTTAGAACCATGTATTATGACATTATATTCTACAGTTTTCAGTGAAAATCTGCTTTTTTCCTGTCTTTGCTTCCTTGATCATGTAAATGTTTCTCCCTGTTTAAACCTCACAATGAACCAAAAGGTTATTTTACCAAAACAGAGAAAAGTTAAATAAAAGTGGCTTGGTCTACAATACATCATTAACTGAACATAGAAGAATGTTTCTACAGCCATTCACATTTGTCAAACACCATGTACTTTACTAGTGAATCAATAGCCCCTTTTTCACAGCACTTGTGTTCCAGGAATACGTCCCCTTTATTCCATAATGACATCTGTGTAAATGAAATAGTGGATCATTTGGTGTCACCTTTATCACAGCTCTGTAACACCTCTGGAGGCAGAAACAGAGTTGTGATAAAGGTGGATTCATGATCCCTGAATGCTGTGTAAAAGAAACACCACTTGTTCCACAACCAAAGAGTGACATTTTTGATGACATATCCATGGGCGCGTTGTAAAAATGAGCCATGTTCAGTATATGAGCACATCAATGTGATCAGAAAAATGTTTTATAAGGGAGACGCTGAGCTCTGTTGTCACTTCAGGTGGAAGACTATCTATGCTAATAAATGCGGAACGGTGAAAGACCAGCAGCCTCTGGAGAGGTTAGCAACAGCACTATGCTCTGGGTATTTATGACGCACAAGTTATGTGTGACACTATATGTGTGCACTGTGTTAATGCCTCTTTGATTCTCTAATGTAAGTTAAAAGCCTGTCTCACCTCTGACTGTAGAAATTGATCGGTTTGGTTTTCTTCTCTTTTTTCAATTTATTTATTTTTATTGATGGACAGTTAGTAGTTGGGATTAACACACCACCTTACAATCTTTAATTGCAATAGCACCGCCTGTTCATTTCTATCCCCGTTCGTCCTGTCCGTGCTGTCCAGTCTTTGTTTCCCCCACATATCACTGAGGTGTAGCACTGCCCTCCCTGGCTTATAATAGAGAGTTGTAATAAAGGATGTCTGCTCAGCTTTCAGGGAGGACCGATGATGGTCACACACATGCACTAAATATTAAAATATTTGGCTGCAAGACTAAAATATGCATAGATCTCATACAATGTAGATGCCCCCTCTGTGGAGTTAAACAATGAGAACAAATACAGACAAATAAAAAAAAAGAAATGAATCGACGGTGGGATTTGATTTGATTTGATTTGAATTATTTATTTCGAACATGTGCAAAGTGCAACAATAATCAATACAACAATAATAATAATAACAATGACATGTCCGAAAAGGAGTAGGATGAAGCATAAGCTTATTTAATCCTACCCCTTCTTCACTTCCCCAATAACTTGAATTCATCTTATAACAATATAGTGCATAGTACAAAAATGATGATAATAATAAAAATAATAACAATAACAGTAATAACAATACTATAAACATCTGTAAGAACTCATAATGTAATAACTTAAAGGTGTCATTCCATCGTTATTTCATTCATATTGTGTTCTCCATTGTCATTGAATACTCAAAGATAACTCGGTTCCTTTTGAGAACCCTCAGCTGGATCCTGCTTCAAGGATAAATTGAGGCGAGACAATCGGGAAGGTCCAGACTTTAGGTTTTTGTGGCTTTATTGACATCACATGTAAAATACACAATTGATCAGCACTGATCACCAGCTTAAAATCTAATGTCCATTTGTTTACACTACATGTGGTAACATGTTGTCCTGTCATCCATTTCCCCACCCACAGGTGGAGCTCGAAGCGGTCGTGTTCGTGTTCAGTTCCAATTGGCTATCCCTTCCCTTGCGTGTGTTGGTTCGTGCCAGACCTCAGTTCTACTTGTTTAAATTTACACCAAAACATTCTGGCTCCCGGCTGGTTCCTGCTTCATGGTCAAGATTAGTGTGTTCCCAAACAATGGTGTTTTCTAGTAATAGTTTCTATCCCTGTTATCCCCCCAAGGCCATAACACTGCTCCTGGCTCAGCTTGACCAGTTGAGATATTTTAGAACTATATAATTCCCCCCTTAAGGTTTAAATCCAATTAAACACATTGTGTGTTGGTTCTATTTAAAAACAACCTTTGTTTCAAGCTGTTTTTTCACAGTAGAAAAATTACTTGAGGTCGAACAACAGAGTTTACCGGTACTTCCTCATACATGTCCATGATGCAGTGATGAGGCGTCTCTGATTGGCTCGCTCCCTGTATGTATTTACCTTTACCAGAGTATCATCCAGCTACGTTTCGTGCCGTTGCTTGTTCTGAAAACGTGCAGGAAAAAAACTAGCCTTTAGAGCACATGAACCAGTTTGATCTGCATTTTTTTTTTCAAGTTTGTCAAAGCTTTCTATAGATAATGGAAGAACTCCTCCTACATTCACTTGTATCTGAAAATATTCTCATTTTTACTGATTCACATAGTCTGGGATCAAAACATGAGTGAAAATACTGCAGTCTGTCCTGGTGTGTTTTTGCCACTAACAGCTTGTATATGCACATGCACATGCACATGCACATGCACATGCACATGCACATGCACATGCACATGCACAAAAGGTCAGGTTGGGTAGAAGTGAAGGATTATTATTGATGATTATTGATGAAGTGATCAATCGCAAGCATGGATGAAGTGACATATTTCCTTAACAGTCCTCTGGAGGTTGCACACATCAATCGGGTGAAAAAGAAAAAGGAGAACAAAAGCATAATCTGATAAATGGTTTCCTTAACACATGGAAAATCGAAGCTTCAACGGGTGAAAAAAATATATAGAAAAAAGGATTTTAAACAAGGTTTAAAGAAAAGGTGTGTGTGTAAAAGGATTTAATATACTGATTAGGAATTCCTCAATTAGTATTTAAAACATTTTCCAAACCCTTTTTTTTAATACCTTTTATAAGGGTTTAAAAACAGGGCTAAAAAAGGGTATAGACAATGTATAAAAACAGGTATGAAAAACTCACTGAGAAATTCCAAAATTCGTAATAAGAGGCATAAAAAAGGTTTTCAAAATGTATTAAGCGGATCTAAAAGTGGTATTAAAATTAATAGAAAAAAGGGTAGAAAAAACAGTTAGAAAAGTCACTGATGAGGAACACCACAAAGGGAATAAAAAAGTGTTTAAAAACATGGTTTAAAAAAACAGTGTGGGAAAAAAAAATCATATATAAAAGTTACTGATGAGAAATTCTTCAAATGTTATTACAAAAAAAGGGGGTATACAATTTTATAAAAAGGGGAATAAGAAAGGTTTTCAAAAAGTATAAAAAGGGTATAAATTTATATTACATTTTGTATAAAAAAGGGTATAAAAAACATGTAGAAAACTCACTGATGAGGAAAAAATGGGTAAAAAAAAACGTATACAAAATTTACTAATGTTACATTCCTCAAATTGTATTAAAAAAAAGGGGAATAAAGCAGATTTTCAAAATCTATAAAGAAATGGAATAAAAACAGGTATTAAAACTCACTGATGAGGAACTCTTTATTTGGTATTAAAAGAAAGGATATAAAAATTTTATAAAAACTCACTAACTAGGAATTGCTCTAGTGGAAGTTATATTTACAGTATATATATATATATATATATATATATATATATATATATATATATATATATATATATATATATATATATATATATATATATATATATATATATATAGTATATTTAACCTGTATTTAGCACAGATTGCACATGCACTGTGAAAAACAGAAAATCCCATGAGGCTCATGCAGATGCAGGTCATGATCCAGACAGTGATACACTGTAGATTTTGCAGTGTTAATTTGGAGACAATGGGACCAAATACACTCTAGAAGAAGTTAAATAAACTCTCTAAGTGTTGATTTAACACTGAAAAATTTACTGTGTACTATTATCACAAAGCCGACAGTAACTGTGACTGATTTTTTTAAGCAACATGTTTCAGCTGTTGATGTGTCATTACTCCTATACATATATCGACCTTTTTTGTCATTACTCTTCTATATTTAATATCGGGAGCCAGATTAGGCCCAAACAAAGATCAGGAAATCTGGTCTTTGTTCTTCCTGCTGTCTGTGTGACAGTGGTTATATAACCCCCCCCTCCACCCCCTCCTTATGTAAGTATCATTAGTCAGCGGTAAATTTTGAAATGTATTGCATTGAAAAGCAGTTAAGCTTAGATCTGATGTTCTGAAACCAATACTTGATGAAGCCTAATCCTTCAGCTGCATCTTTGAACAACAGGTCAAGGCATGACTAAGTACCAAGCATTTATTCAAGTATATTTTATGCTTTTGGCTTATGTAAATCATAAACTGTTTGATCTGTTAGTAAAGATATAGAAGGATATTTTGTATTTATCCCATATTATGAAGAATCATCAAACCTGTTAGTCTTTAAATATGATGATTGATTTAACCTATAAAGACCACTGACCAGAATTATATACTGATTGAAAATGTTTTAAACATGTTGAAAAACCTATCAATACATGTAAGTAATTATTGTCATCATTAGATATGACCCATTTGGATGTTCAGAGTCTCTGTAGTTACCGTGGAAACACTATCATCTTCGACAACATTGATTCACCAGTAAAACCTGATCAGTTAATGATATATTTTGTTAATCACTACCCACTTTCCTATGATCTTTTATGACCATGTACATGATTAGTAAATTAAATGCAGGTAACAAACAAAAAGATACATACAAAAATATATAGAGGATAATATTATGATAAATGTTGATAAATCATTGAACAAATGACAGACTCATTTAAGTTCAGGGGCCACATTCAATCCAATATGTCCAAATGGGAATTGGACACATGTAATATTAAAAAGGGAATTCCATTATAAAATTGTGTCCAAAGTTACTACATTAACATTAACAACTTCAAAAGTGTGAAGGAAAATAATTGTAACAATATTTTGCCTCAATTTATTATTTACATTAGAATTTACAGATAATAGTGTGATGATAAATATTAAAAGAACATTTATTTCTCTTAGGAAAATGTAGGTAAGTACTCATATTTTTTGTGAATAGTTTATACATGGAATATTTTAACATAATTTTGTCCTAGTTTATTGGTTATTATAATGATGCTACTACTGGTCTGGTTCAGTTTATATGCGCAATATGAAATAAAATCATTTTAACATCCTTGTTAAATTTTATATTTCACAAATTTATCCCAAGTCATATTTTTAACATGTGTTTTCTCAAATTAAAGCCCATGGGAAACACATGATCAATGACAGTGGATGGAGACACTGGGTTTATTTTCAGTTCATGATATATTCAAAAAAGAAAATCACATTTTCCAAAATATTCTGTTTTTGGTGTAATAATCAGTTTAATCTACATGATCAGTTGCTTACGTATAGGAAAATACTTAGAAATGCAAAATACAGAGCATATAATATTTGAAAAAAATGTTTCAATGGATTTATTTCAAATATGAATGTCAAAACAAAAAAATGTAAAATAAAAAAATAACAAATACAGCAGAAAGAAATATACAAAAACACACTTAAATTATGACACATATTACATAGGAGTGAAAAGAAGCATAGCTTATGAACATATATAAACACACATTTATACATATACACACATATATACTGTACATACATACCTACACACAATATATACACAGATGTACTTACATACACCTATACATACTTATACTGTGCATATAAACACATACTCTACATACTTTTCCATCCTTATAACACCCAGTCATACCCAACATTTCCCTCATCCCTGTAACTCTGGAAAACTGTGTCTGATGGATCAGTTACGAAACCTTTAAAATAGAGAAAAAAAATCATTTGGGAATTGACACAAAAGTACTTAAAATAGGTTAAAAATATTTGAATGACAGTACTTTTAAACACTGACATGGCTGACATAGTAGTTCAGGGTAAAATGAATCAGGAAACAAAATCACGCAGCTTCACACCACATGTCAGTCCACGTCTGTGTCCACTCCTCGGCCACGCTGCCAAGGCTTAGAAATGACCAGATGGTGTTGAAATCACTATGGCTCAAACTGTGTGGCCAATCCAATTTGCATTTTCATGTCAAATTATTTAATTCTGCTCTCCAAAGTGGCCTAACTCTCCAAAGTGGTAACAATTACACTAAGAGCTATACCATCGTAAACCTGGCAGCCTTTATTCAGACGGCTATTAATTCAAACAGAATTTAAAGTGATTTAGGGACAAGCTTTATTCTGACTTCTCTACTTCTTTTTCCCCACATATCAAATATTAATGGTAAAATTCCTTTCCACTGCTCAGAACTGTGATCAGAAGAGGATCCTCCACAGTGGACTGTGATTTTTATTTACTAAATCAAGGCCACGCAAATATATGTATTAAAGTGGAAGATGAAAAAACATTACAACTTGTCATTAACCCATAAAGACACACTGTTACTTTTTGCATCTCTTCCCAAATTAATTGTTCTCAGTTTAACCTTTCTTAAGTGATGTATCATCATTTATTCTAATATTATCCTCTGCATGGCTCTACTCTGACATTCTGAGCAAGGTGCGCTGAACCCCCCACCCCCCACCCCCCAGTGCTGCACTTCGCAGGTTTTGTGTATGCATTTTGCTTGCTCATGATTCCTCCTACCCTAATATACCCCACTCTGCACCTTTATCTTTTAACTGTTTTTACTTCTAAATTGTTTTTAACTTGTTTTTATATATTATCATAATATATTTATTTATTTGCATGTGTAGGTGGTGATCTATCTATCTATCTATCTATCTATCTATCTATCTATCTATCTATCTATCTATCTATCTATCTATCTATCTATCTATCTATCTATCTATCTATCTATCTATCTATCTATCTATCTATCTATCTATCTATCTATCTATCTATCTATCTATCTATCTATCTATCTATCTATCTATCTATCTATCTATAACAGGGGTCTCAAACTCTGGTCCTTGAGGGCCAGTGTCCTGCATGTTTTAGATATTTCCCTCTTTCACATAATTCAGTTTAACCCTTTAACTCCTGAGACTTTAGCAGTTCCACCTAATGGTCACATATGGAAAAATTTTCAAAAAAAAAAAGAAGGAATTATTAGATAATTCTTTCTTTTTCTTCTTTCATTACACCTCAAAGTCATTACATCATGAACAGGTTTTGCAGAGAATGATGAGCTGATTATTAACTCTTAAGTGTCAGAACTGATGTATTCTGAATGAATGGTTTAGTTTAAATATTCCTAAAAAAAAAAATTTGTTTTCCTTTTTTGTTTTTTACTGTTTTTACTGAGTCAAAATGCAACTAATTAAAAAAAAGGCAAAATTAAAACTGCTGGGACCAAATTTCAATAATAGTTCTCTTTTTTGGTACATTTTTCCATCTTACTTATAATTTTGCTAATATTTTTTCGTACTGTTGGTTAATTTTGTTAAAAAACTTTATATTTTGTTTTTATTTAATTATTTTTCCTTTAATTTTGCTCCATTTTTGTGTTACTTTGTTCATGTTACATATTATTTGGTTGGTTTATTTTTCATTTGTGTTCATTTTATTGATGACTTTGGTTGTTTGGGGTTTTTTTGGTTAATTTTGTTGTTTAGTGTAATTGGTTTTTTTTAGGTGGAACTGCTAAAGTCTCAGGAGTTAAAGGGTTAAACTGAATCATGGGAAAGAGGGAAATATCTAAAACATGCAGGACACCGGCCCTCGAGGACCGGAGTTTGAGACCCCTGATCTATAACATAAACCCAGTGTGTTCATCCACTGTCATTGATCAAACATGGGTTTTACTGGTGAATCAGTGTTGTAGAAGATGACGATGTTTCCATGGTAACTACAGAACCTCTGAACATCTAAATGGGTCATACTGTACCTGATGACTATGACAAGATGACAAACTGTATTTTATGTCAATTATTTACATGGAATTAAAGTATTAGTGGATCAATGAATATTAAACATTTTAGATCAATGGAAGGTTTTGGTCAATTGTGGATGTTTTTATCTTCACGGATTAAAAAGAAAAAAAAACGAATGAAAACACAGGCTCATGTTCTGTCTATTCTCTTGATATTATGTTGATTTTGTTGCGTGTTCTAACTCTCATGAGAAAAAATAAATTTCATCTGTCAGTATAGGCTTAGTAATCTACTTTCTGCTCTGATTTGGAAGTTCTTAGCCTCAATTCACTTGTAAAAATCCCTTCAGGCAGACTGTCACTACGAGGATTTGGCAAATTTTAAGTTATTCTCATGCTGTCAGTCTTTTCCTCTGTGTATCTTTGTGAAATAAAACCATCTTACCTTGTCATCCTACTACAAAAAAAAAAGTTCTAAATTGTATTTCTGTAATGCACTCAGTCAATCATATCAACTGAATGGTGACAAAAAAAAATTATGTGGAGCAGATCTTTAAGTACCTTTTTAAAAGCATGTATTTATTAAGCGTAGAAAAGAAAGATACAAGGAATGAAAAAGACTGAGACAGACTTTACTGAGCTGCAAGAGAAATGACTTGGTCACAATAGCATATAAAACACTTGAAAAACCCCAGCATATAACTAAATATATATATATATATATATATATATATATATATATATATATATATATATATATATATATATATATATATATATATATATATATATATATATATATATATAAATAATTAAAAAGGAAAATAAATGTGTTGAGATAAAAGCAGGGCTGTAGTCAAGACCACCTTCATGAGTCCAAGGCAAGTCCAAAACCAGGACCATGTCAAGACCGAGTCCAAAGAGATTCAAGTCCGAGTCAAGACCGAGTCTGAGACCGGAAAGTTCACGGAGGGAGAAAGTTAGGAATGACTAAACAAAATGGTGGATTATGGAGCTTAACAACTGTTGTCACTTCTGTAAAAAGAATTTAAAGTTTGCTAATGTTTTCTTACATTCTTCACTCATTTTTGACAAAAGGAAAACGCCACCTGTTGTTGTTGTTCTATGGTTGTTTCTCTCTGAATCGTTGTTACACTCGCCCTCTGACTCTATACTTCAACATGATTGATCGGCCAGTTTCAGGGAAATCTAGCCAAAAGTTACATTGAGCATAACTAGACTACTACAGTAACATAATATTACATAAGCAAACTATGGAACAGTCTACCTGAGCATCTGAGGTCCTCTGCGAGTGTTGAATTGTTTAAAACTATACAGAAAAAAAACCTTGACTTTGGGGTTCAATTCATATTGTTTTTGTGTTTTTCTTCCAGTTTAGCCTTCCCTGATCTTTCATTCTGCAGAGCACATCCCCTAAATTTAAGAAACAGAAATTAAAAATGAATGAAGCCTTGATGGTTTCAGCTCATAGGAGACAAAGGTAAGATGTTTTTGAGTCTACCGTTACACAATACTTTACACAGCTCTGTGCCCAAGTGCTTTCTCAAGATTATATGAGGCCTGGATGGTGAGACTTGTTAAAATTATATTGGTTTCTGTCAGTGTTACAGTGTGAGGGTTCAGTGCATCGCCTCTTTGCTAAATTGCAGTAGAAGGTTAAACTCTGCATGTGGGCACTGCAGAGTAATTAACCTATACACAATTACAAGGACACAGAGTTCTGCTTTTTGGAAGTCTTATCTTTGTTTTATTTCTTGCTTTAAAATGTTTCTATTTTTGCAGAGAACATGACTTGAAGATTTAATAACATGTTTCCTCACATCCACTACAGACTGAATGATTGCGCACGTATAATAAGTACAGCTCCTGAGCAGTTGTACAAACATCAATGAAAAAGCCTGAATACATCTTTCAAATTACTTTACTGCTCTGACAATTTTTTAGAAACCCTTAAAGACCCGAGAGATATTTTGGTGTCCAATCCCAAATTATTTATATATTTTTTTACCTTTAGCATTTTCTATTACAATTCACTATTATAATCCTCTGCATTTTGGATTATTTAGTGGAATTTAGTGGATTATACAGATGTAAATTCAAAGGTTATTATTATAACAAAAGAGAAATTGAAAAAAGTAACTTGTTTAAAACAGTATATCCTCAACTGAACAAAAAAATTAATAAGTCTACAACCATTGTCGTTTGTCAAACTGTATGGGTTTTACTGGTGAATCAATATACCTGAAACTGAGAAGCTGCATTTTACCTTAATTAGATCAATACATTGATAAGATTAGTGCCTCAATTAAAGCAATTAAACATTTTAGATCAGTACATGCGTTTAGTTTTGGGGGCTGTTTAGGTCTATAACCTGGGGCACCACTAGCAGTTGTGGCCTCATGAAAGCAATGTGGCCCTTTATGAAATGTAGTATCTCATCGATTTGTTGGGGGTGGGGGGGTGGCAATAGTTATATATACTTGGGTGTGCTAACTAATGCTGGCATAAACTGAAAATGAAACTCATTATCAATATCTGACTACCGGTCCTGGGATGTCCTCTAGATCCTGCAGAGGAGGTGGGTAGAAGGAGGCTGGCAGCTGAGTTGTCCTCCATCATAGTCAGAGACTCCCACCCCCTCAAACACACACTGACTGCACTAAGGAGCTCCTTTAGTGACAGACTAAGACATCCCAAGTGTGTGAAGGAAAGGTATCGCAGGTCCTTCCTTCCTGTAGCTGTCAGGATCTACAACAAAAACTGCCACAAACAACCTATAATAATGTACAATTAACAGTAATAAACAGTGGAATTAATTAATCCCACGTGCAATAGTGTAAATAGTTTATATAGTGTGCATAGAAATGGATACTTTTTTAAATATAATTCTTGTTGCTGTGCTGTTCTTATGTGTTGCTGTAAACCTGGAATTTCCTCTAGTGGGACTATAGTAATAAAGGAACATCTTATCTTATTTTATTTTTTAACCTGTATTCACTAAGCCCCCTCCACTGCTCTATGGGTCCCCCAAAAAATTCTGAGCCCAATTAATTTGTCATGTTTACACCCCATTTATGGGGACGGTTGGCTGTTTCCCCACATATTAAACCTTACATAAACAGTGACAATTGTCAGCAGATTTACGTCACATGGTTCATAATCAGTGTCGTTACATCCAAACTGTAATACCTGACAAAATTAATACTGGAGTCATACAACAAATAATCTGAGTTACATACAGATTTATCATAAGTGTCGATAGAATACAGTAGAATACCCCTCCCCCGCCGCTTCTTCAAATTTCTATACATTGTATGTTTGTTGCAAATACATCACCATGTCAAGAACGTAAGAACTAAAGATGCCTAAACTACAGATATTTATCTTGAATCATAGAGTCTTTCGGGTGTGGGGGACGAGAATTAGCATCTTAGAAGTGACAGGTCAGGTCATCAGACAGTCGAAGTAGGAGTGCATCTTTGCGATTTGGCCAACATTGGA
The DNA here is from genome assembly GCA_020466265.1 of Siphamia tubifer. Taxonomy (NCBI): domain Eukaryota; kingdom Metazoa; phylum Chordata; class Actinopteri; order Kurtiformes; family Apogonidae; genus Siphamia; species Siphamia tubifer. Next base: position 18,856,592 of record CM035790.1, read on the forward strand.
GAAAAAATAGACTTATTACGGTAGTTTGAGATAACTCATCAGTTTAAAAAGTTAAGAGATATTCGCCAAATATTGATAGCCAGCTAATGTTATGTAACATAAAAACTTAACTTAATTGTTCGTGGTGTCAACTAAGCTAAATTATAATATAGCATTAAGCTAATATGTTTATGGTGGCTAAAATTCACATGTTGCTATGCCACACCGTTACTTAAAACACAACTACAAACAAAATGTAATTTAATATAATGAATCTCATCTGAGATATTAATAAATGTGAGCTTCAACAAAAGGATAAGAGCACTTCAGTGTCACATTTACATAAAAAAGGTGTGTGTGCACGAGCATGGTCAAGCACAAAAGCATCCTGGTTTCAGACTAGAGAAACCTGGTCACCCTGCACTGTTAGCATTGTTAGCATAATTCAATTTCACTACAAATTTTGCCTGTGACATTTTTCTTCTTACACAGAGAGAAGCCAGAGAACTGACAACACCAGGATCTTTTTATTGTGAGCCATTCATTCAACGAGTACAACAACAACCCTTGTTTGCGACTCAACACTCTCTGCTGATGACTGATGACAGCAAGCACTGTGTTTCTGTGTAGAGACATGTTCTGTCATTTCTGGATTTATGTTCTAGCGTCTCTTCAGATGCAGGTGATGAGCGAATGATGAAGTAGGCTTCGCTGACACAGTCTTAAATTTATAACATAATTTATTAACAAAAACATGGTCAGCCTGGTGAATTTCTGCCAACCTGAAGCCCCCTCTTTGTGAAGCCCCTATGTGAAGCTCCTAATATGAAGTCCCACAATATTTAGCTCCTCCAACATGAAGATTCTTCCTTACATAAGTTTGGTTGTTTACCATAAACATTTGATATTCATACAAAGGCCATTTGTTCCTTCACAGCTTCACTGAACCCTCACTATTGTTGACCCAGACTCATTGGAGCTCAGTAAAACAAACATATCAAAGGCATTTTCTTCAAACATACATATTTGAAATACTTATTTTAAGCATATATGTGAAATTTAAGATTTTTCAAACACTACAATGTTTCACGCAAACGCAGGATGTACGTTACATTAGTCAATTTGGTGTTTTTGGCTGTGTTTTCACCCTTACACTGCTGTGTTACAGCAAAAAGTCATCCATTAATTTTAAAATGTGTCACAACCAATGCTATTCATAACAGTGTAATGGCGAGACAGGCAAAAACCACAGGTGGAGGGGAGATAAGATAGACACACTTAAAAAATAGGCGTTTAACACAGTGCAGGGACAGTGGAGAGTGGATGTAATGGGGGTGTCCATTTTACAGTCACGTGAATTATATTCACTCATCTAGTCAAGTTGATTTTTATATTGATATTTTTATCATTATCCTCCCACCATCCAAACACATGCACTGATAGGTTAATTGGTTAATCTAAATTGTCCATAGGTGTGAATGTGAGAGTGATTGTTTGTCTATATATGTTCAGCCCTGAGATGAACTGGAGACTCATACAGGGTGTACCCCGCCTTCACCCATTGTAGCTGGATTAGGCCCCCAGTGACCCTAATGAGGATAAAGCGGGTTCAGATGACGAGATGAGATTATTATTATTATCCATATGCTGGATATGAGGACCTTGTGAATGTGCTGATTTGTAGAAAGCACTGGCGAATGTTCACTGAAGCAATCGAGCCTAGATGGCAGGGGACAGAGGGATTCTGGGAAAGTAATGGTGTAGAAAAGAGGAGGGAGGGTTAATGCAAGAGAGATGAAAGGAGGGATGAAGAGTAGAGAGCAGAGGGGAGGAAACATCTTTGTGAAGAGCGTTAGTGTGTGTGAGGGAGACAGAAAACACCTGCTCAGCTCTGCTATCATGCGCCAATCCCTTCTAATGTGGGTCAGTGTATGTCTTCATAAAACAACCTACCAGCATGTGACTCTATATTATATCTGATGTAATTGTCCTCAGCCAGGAAATGAATACAAACATGTATTCATTAAAGTTAGCACAGGATTCATTAACGTGCCCTGTTGTGGTTGTTGTTCGACCTGTGATAAATACACAGGATATAAGAGAGACAGGAATTCCCCAGTGGAAATGACCCTTTAATGTGTCTGTTTCCCATCATGCTTGCATTTATCCCTGTGTGTCATATTCTGTCAAATGTTTACTGACATGCTGCAGTGAGTTCATTAAAGTAAAAAATTAACCAGCTGTTATATGAAAGATATATGTAGTCCATTAGAGGGCAGGGGCAATGTGGAAGAAAACACAGAGACCGATGGAGAGGGTGGGGGGAAAATGAGGAGTCATATTGAAACAAAATCTGACTCTCTTTCTTTGTGTATTTGCTTGCCTTGACATTTCTGCTGCTCATGTGGTGAATGAACAGGTGCAGACCTGCGGTGAAGGCACACATGTCAACTATTATCACTTAGTTCTATATATTTAATATGAATCTCATTTTTAGACCTTGGCGCTTACCCAAGGCAAACGCACACACCCAAATGCCCAAACACCCACACATATATATATATATATATATATATATATATATATATATATATATATATATATATATATATATATATATATATATATATATATATATATATATATATATATATATATATATATATATATATTATATATATCATACATATCATACTTGTATTTGTCGTCGTCTAGTTATCCAGGTCTGGGTCATGGGGGCAGCAGCCTCAGCAGAGCAGCCCAGACTTCACTCACCACAGCCACTCCCACCAGCTCCTCCAGGGGAATCCTGGGGTGTTCCCAGGTCACCCAAAACACATAATCCATCCAGCATGTCCTGGGTCATGCCCTGAACACCTCACCAGGAAGGCGTCCTCACTAGATGCCTGAGCCACTTCAACTGGATCCTCCAGACATACAGATAGGGTGAGGAGCTCAGACATTAGGGAGGGACTGGGGAGGTGCTCCTCTAAGGTTGTGCCTGGCCACCCTGTGAAGGAAACTAATTTTTATATATTTTGCTCAAATATTATACTCATTTGCAAGATATTTTCAGTATAGAGTACAAATGTCCAAATGTCATCACTCCTTTTAGACATACAGTAATAAATTAAGCAGGAATTAAAATGGCTTGTTACCAATATTCGAATTAAACAATATCCTATTGTTACTAATATTCCTTTGGACTAAAATCTATTCTCTTGCTAAGAATTTCACATTTTGACCTCAGACTTATCTTGGAAACTTGAGCCAACCAGCATTTCTTTATCGGTAACACACATTACTTTTATTCTGGAAACATTTTACTTGTAAACCATTGTAATTTCTCCCCGACATTAATAAAGTGTTCTGAATCTGCTTCTGAGAATCACTCCCTGCATTGACCCAGCTCCAGTCTTCATCCAAATATTGTCACATCCATTCCATCAACTAAACCCCTGGTTCCAGAACTAACCGTATCTCCCTTAAAGTCCTGTCCACAGGTTTGTATCACTACAGGACACTCACTGGCCAACCCTAACTCTTACAAACAGGACTGCTCCCATACGAACATCCAGTTTAGCACCCACAGTGACATGTGTGCAGTTGGTGTAAGTCCACACCACGTTAGAGAAGCAGGATGCACACCACCCACATATACATGAAAAGTGCTGTGCTGTGGCCGGCACTTTACGGTAATGGATACTAATTCCCAACATCCATCCCTGCGTCCTCTGACCAGGCCTGGATTCTTCAGTCTAACAGCTGCAGACGCTATGATCCCTTCCCCACACATGCACAAAGACACAGACGCTTAAACATAACACCCACCACTTTAGAGCTGGAGTTACAGCTCCAACTGTTCCTGAAGTGGATTCTTTCTAAACAGATTTTAAATCTTTAATGCAGATACATGTGGACAGAAACCACTCAGAATGACTGTTGATCAAGGAAGGAAATGTGCTCTTTGGTTCTGAACAAAACACAAACAGGATATAGTGGAGTCTGCACTAACAACAGGATAGTTAAATGGGCTACTCAGTGAAATACACTAAAATTCAACATTTCAATCTATTGGACAACATCATCTCCCTTCTCGAGCTGAGACAGACAGACAGACAGACAGACAGCTAGCTCACTTCAGTATAAAATAACAAGAGCAAACACTTGCTAAAAAGTAAGCACATGCATTAAAACCACTGTTAAAATTCTATAACAATGTTTTAGAAATGAAGCAATGCACCTTGAAATCGGTTCATTTTCAAATAACCCTACATGGGGTCACCTGAAAATTTCTAGTAACTGATTAATCCCAATCCATTAAAGATGTGGCAAATTGTGAATAATTGGACTTGGATTGGATTTATATAGTGCTTTTTTTGGCCACTCAAAGCTCTTTACATTAGTGGCCCATTATTCATTTACTCTGACATTCTCCCTCTGGTGGTGGTAAACTACATTTGTAGCCATAGTTACTCTGTTACATAGTTACAATGGACTGACTAGGCCAGGGTGGAACCACCAAAACACCTTCAGTTATGTGATGACCTCCTCTACCAACTGAGCCATGGCCGCCCCTAGAAGCTGAAGTTGAAGCACTATAGTTTAGGTTATCTGTCAAATGTTTATTGTAGTTGGAGTTATTGCTTGTTCAGTATTAACCGTCTAACTGACTGTACATAGTATGGCATTAATAGATATATAATATTGGGGCAATTACTTTCTTTGATCTTGATTGAAACTGAACTCAGTGAATCAATCGTAAATGCAATCTGTTGAGAACTGAGGGAAGAGTAGTGATTATAGTGAGCAACTGGAAAATAAACAAAGTTATAAACAAATTGTTTACAAAGGCAAATTTTGACAAAGTGACAAGTTTTGTGCCCAATGCTTAGAAGTATCTAATGAATCAATCGAAATTGAAATCCATTGAGAATTGAGGAAGAAGCAATTTTAGTGAATTGTGGACTATGACAGACAGATAACGGACAAAACGCGAAGGCAATAGCTCATCCCCAGATGAGCTAATAATAAAAATCTTTGTTTTGAATGTTAGGGATCTTCAGAAATGTGTGAGGTTAAAATGGGGTCACAGACCAAAAAAGGTTGTCAACCACTGCATTATATAAGAATGTAAAAACAACAAACCGAATAGACTGTTAATACCTAATAAATCTTAGCAATAAAAACCAGTTTAATGGTTCAGTCTTGATACAGGTCAGTATATAAGACAGAGCGACTGTTAAATACTTCAACACTAACCTTACCTGCAGATTGTGACCTGAAACATTCACTCCAGCTGTGAGGGGTTTATTTAGAGAGAAAACACTCGGATGCACTGTGATCTATCATGGAATGGCCTTTCCAGTCAACAGCTCTGGGATGAACTGGATCACAAGGTCAGAACAAAATATCCAACAGCTTTGGCATGTTATATAAAAGGAATAATTTCACCTGAATGTTTGGAGAAACCAACTGTCTAGATGTCAGTTAAAGTGTAAAACTCACACCTGCTCAGAGAGGATGTTTGTCAAGGACAGTGTAATATAATAACTGTTTTTGTTCCAATATCTGTACAATTATATATTTATTTGATCAAACTAAATGTTCATACTATTAGATTACCTGCACTGTTGCTTTTAAACAAAGGAAAATGCACGTGCTTAGCCTCCTAGCATAACTGTTGGATAAAAGTACTTGACTAGTTACATCCAAATATATTCAGGTGTTTTTTTTTTCCAATAGATGTCTACATGGTAAACACCTTATTTCAGCCAAAAAGAAGTCTCTCAAATCCTATAAAAGTATCCACTAAATGAATGGAGACACTAGCGAACATTTGTCCAGATTTCCTGATGTTTAATTCATGTCGCACTATCACTGTTTTTGGATGAGACCATAGCTGATGAATATGGATCAAACACTTTTACACACAAATGCAGACACTGAAACCAATCATTGCTCATAAAAAAATCCAGGTACAAGAAGGTTTCCTGACACTTACTGCCTCATTGAGCCACTTTTCAGGAGCATCAGGTGGGTGCTCTGGTGAAAATCACAGGAAATGAGACAATTTGTATTTTTCTGGTATTGAAATCTGAGCATCTCTGATCATTTAGGCGCCCTAGGCCAGACACAAATAAGGCTTTAACAATCCAATTTATAGGCATCACCTGTCATCAAAATCTGTTAACTTGCCTTCCAGCTCTTCTTTCCCCCCTTTTGATTAAACTTTTCATTATCTGCTCATTTTAATTCTACGTTTGATAAAAAAGTCAGAAATGAGTCACATGAGTATGGTCTGCATCTGTTGACACAAACATTCCTGTGTTCCTTCGGGTCGCCTAAGGTGATCCTGACACAAATGGGCACCCTTGTGACCAACCATGTCACCTAGTTGCTAAAGTTTTCTTCGTGCCCTGTGGCTTTATCTGCAAAAATGTGATGCAATAACCAGCTTCTCTACCGAATGTCATAACACTGGCTCAATGATCATGTGATGCCCATTAAAGTGTTATCACATTTGTGGTAGTTTTTGGAATTTCAATATTAATGTTTTGAGTTTTTAATGACATTACACTTAAGTATTTTATGTACATATCAGGAGGAACGCATGTTCCTCAGCAGGGGTGTCAGCAGTATGGTGTCTACTTGGCCCCAGGGGGCTTTACGTCAGTTTGAGTCACTTTGCAGCTTTCCTCTTTCTGACCTGTTTCTGACAAAACAGAGCATTTGATTGTTTACTATTTTATACGGGTACATCCCAGTCATTCACTAGCTTCGGTTATATTGTCTTGCTTGTTGTCTATACAGTATTAACAGGAATTTGTACTCTGTCTGGATTTGGTTTGACTAATGTTACTACAATAGTCCTACACGCCCAGATTACATGCCCAGGTGTGGCGCACAGCTTTGTTCACAAGCGCTGCTTCATAATTGTCGCAAAAATAAATGCAAAAATGACATAAATATGGTCTATGTTTCTAGTTGAAACAAACTCTAAACAGGCAGTGGATACAATCACTTTCTTCTAGTAGACATTCAGATATTAAGCCACCATTCTGTCCAATCAGAACCCTCCATAACTCCAGCTCTAAAACCCAAATTAACTAGAGCAGAATACACCAGTTTCCCATGGAAACCTTTACAGTATTCAGAATTAACATGTGCAACTAAACACGAAAGAAATAGCTTTAGTTCCCAATTATTTTATTCCAAATAAATTTGGAATTTATTACATTACGTAAACATAGTGATTGTCACACTTTAGTTTGAAAAAGTAATGAACCTGTTCTGAGAATGTAAGGAGGATTAAGTACAGATATTTAGGTAACAATGTAGAGAGTAAAAGTAAAAAGGTTTCCAGAAAAAAATACATATTTAAGTAAAGTACAGATGCCTAAACTAACCTCAACTTAAACACAGTAATGAAGTATAGTTACTTAGTTAATTCCTACCTCTGGTTGAATTGGATAAAAACTAAGTTCAGCATTTTTGCTAAAAGAAGCAAAGATGAAGTCTAATTATCCTTTGATCAAATTGAGAGTGTCAGAGTTTAGGTTCTTGTGAATCACAATGGATGAAATTTTTTAAATTACATTTTTAAAAAAGCTATCAAATATTTTTTTTAGGAACAAAGTCAAATATGTTTTAGATTGCAAACCAATGACAATATTGTTACACTGCCTTAATTGATTTATAGTGCAGACAATGAAAATCATACAAAAGGATTTTATTTTGAGTACCACGTTACTGGGAATTTCCAATACAGTATTTAGAAAATTGTACATGTGGTGCACCCAAATCTGTGCAACCACATTTGGTCATAGTAGAGACAAAAACCTTCTTTTTATTTACACTATATTTGTGCAGATTTACTCTGATAATTTAGAGCATTATTATTTCACATTTATGAGATATAGCCCTATGTAAATAATGGTGAGTAAAGGACTATTAGTAAGTGGAACCTTTAGCGGTGTGGTCGTACACCCCGGTTACCTGTTGCGGAGCCATTTCCGGTTCCGGTTCCGGTTCAGACGCAATCTGGTAAAAGATATAAGTGCTTCTGTCCTTTTTGCTCTCAGACTTCACCTTTATTTTACAGGTCAGTGCTCGGTTAAAATGACCGTGAATAAAAGCCTTAAGTTTCGTTTTATCTTTGTATTAGCTAAAAGTAATGTTGTTGTGATCTGTGTAACCGTAAATTTGGTTTTGTAGAAATGTATTTTGCCGCGGGCAAACGAAACCGCATGGTGCATGTAGTCTCGCGATATTTGGTCCGTTCACGCTGATACATATTTCACTGTGATTTGTGCAGCCATGATTGTATATTTGAGGTGTATTGCTCCGGTGTGTTTTGCAAAGCCTCCTGATATGACTGTATCTGTGTGTGAATAACCCAGAATGCATTATACCATTGTTTAATGTTAAGAAAATGTTATGTTAGATACCTTAATGTGGGAATATGTGTTTTATCAGGTTGACAAAATCACCCTATAACTAAGTTAAATACATTCTAAGGTGCTTTTTCCAAATTTAAATAAGTCTTATGCACTTACATGAAAGTTTAGAAGAGTAATTCTAAGTTTTGTACTATGTCCATAGAAGCCAATGGAATATTAAAGGGTCCTGTATGTAGTCTACCTCACTATTATAAAGAGCTGATGGAAAGTGTAATTGGCAAGTGGTTTTCGAAGAAGTGGTTTTATTTCATTTATATTTTCATATATGTATTTTGATGGATCACGAATGAATGCACTAAATGAATGTAAACTGTATGTGCTGAAAGAAATTAAGAGACGCAATCTGGAAAAAGATACAGGTGCTTCTGTCCTTCTTGCTCTCGGACTTCACCTTTATTTTACAGATGTTATTCTTTTTGTAACTGTGCCCCCACCCCACCCAGGACCCGTAACATACAGATACTGATTGATTCAAAAACAAAGTTACAGATGGAGAAAGAATGGTCGTTTTCTACTTGAAACTTAAATTGGATGTTAATGATCAATTGTTTTGAGCTTGTAAGTTTATTTTTTACCTCTGCCAAGGAGGTATTGAATTTGGTTGGTCTGTTTGACTGTCAGCAGGATTACGCAAAAAGTTCTGAACAGATTTTGATGAAATTTTCAGTAATGATAGATAATGGGTCAAGGAAAAACCCATTAGATTTTCAGCAATGAAGTTGAAAGGTCAAGGTCACACTAAAGGTCAGCAGCTATAACACATCAGTGGTAATATGTCAGGATTCAGACAAATCTGGCAGGGTTTATTTGCATTTCTGACATCAGATGGGTCAACACCTATGGCTCCATCATGTCACATTTTGACGTCATATGACGACATATCAAGCCTTGCTGTCTCTGACTGCCTTGTTTTTTTTACATTTGTTTTGTTGCTGTTATAATCAAAGTGTTGGTGCAGGCTGTTGAAAATCAGTTATAGATGAAGGGTGACCATCTTTACCTTTTCTTTTAATTGTTCAATGAGGAGACAGACAAATACAAGACATCTTTTTTCCTTGTTCCTTTCCAGTCATTGAGGAGTTGATTTGAAAATGCAATGTGCATTTATACACATTGTGTTTTTCCATTTTCATGAAAGGAACAAGTAAAAAAAATAAATAAAAGAAATAAGCCTTCCTAGTACTGCCTCCCTGAGCAAAGCAACAGACCAGACTTCTGCCTGCAGACACTGAAGTCACAACAGCAGGATAGGCTATGACAAACGATCTCTGGCAAGTGCAGTCCAGAAGCACTCCAAAACTATAGGACTGTCTTGTAATTTCAGGGCAGGTCGATTGCAAGGTTGCCGTTGTGTCAGCAAGAGCGTCTGCGGACAAAGCGAGGACGCAGAACGACAGGCGGTCCTGTCAGCCGGGCCAGCAACATTTTACTACAGGAGTTTTAACGTGAAACCCCTTCTCCCTCCCCCTATGTTACATCATCCTGGCATCTCTTTCTTTCTTCTGTTTCTTCAGCTTCCGTCTCCACCTCCAACCATCTCCTTAAGAGCAAAGTTGTCTTCAGTCCATCTTTGCAGTGCTGGGGCTAAAACTCTGGTCATGTAATGGGTGAAATATGAAGCTTTAAGTGCCCTTTGAGTTCCATTTGATCCCAAAGTTCAAGGAGTAATAAACAAAGTAATGCATTTGGTGGTAATGACATATTTGTATAGCATCGGATCTGCCCGAACATGCTGAAAGGACCAGAGAATAAGTGGTACCAGTCATAACAAACCCCACCCTTCGCACATATTTCAACTTATTTTGACATTGACCCAGTTGATATTATCATGTCTATGCATGTGGTGACATCAGCATGTCAGTTGCATCTATATATGTTCCAAGTTTGACGTAAATTGAAACAAAATTTATGTTATTTTACATTAGACATTATGTCCATTATAATGAAATGGTAGAAAAGAAACCTTTAACCCTTTGAGGCATGAATTATAATAAGCTTAGTCAAGATTTTCCAAAGTGTTTTTATTCCTTTTTAGGCATGAAAAAAGCAACGTGATTGAAATCTTTTTAAACCAACCTATTTTTTATGGAGTAGCAGGTAGACAACATGTGTTTAAGCTTTGAACCAAAGGAATGTATATTAAAAAGACTATCAGAACACTACTCCATCCGGTACGGTGGTGCAGTGGTTAGCACTCGTGCCTCACAGCAAGAAGGACCCTGGTTCGAATCCCACACCAGACCTTTCTGTGTGGAGTTGGCATGTCCTCCCCGTGTCCGCGTGGGTTTTCGCCGGGCACTCCGGTTTCCTCCCACCATCCAAAGACATGCACTGATAGGTTAATTGGTTAATCTAAAATTGGCCATAGGTGTGAATGTGAGAGTGATTGTTTGTCTATGTATGTCAGCCCTGCGATGAACTGGCGTCTCATACAGGGTGTACCCCGCCTTCGCCCATTGTAGCTGGATTAGGCCCCCAGTGACCCTAGTGAGGATAAAGCGGGTTCAAATAATGAATGAATGAATGTTATTCCATCAAGAACCCAAATGCACGACTTGATATTTGATCAGTCCCTCCAGGTTTTCACAGGCCTTTTGAGATTGTTGGGCCTAGAATGTCTGATGTTGCATAAACTTTTCCGAAAATTTGTGATGAAAGTTGCGGTGCGTTTTCAGCTTTTATTGCGGGAGGAAGTGAAAGTTGAGAAAAATAGTTGAAATTTTCCCTTTTTGTAATCAAAATTAAGTAATGATTCAAATATTTAGTTACCGGAAAATTAATTCAAAGTCGTTGTTACCATTGTGATGGTACCAAGCTGTCAAACGATTTCAGAAACGTAACAAAGATTTTTTTTTTCCTAAATGCACCTGTTGGCTCAAATGTTAAAGTGCATATGACCTGACAACACTACTTTAAGTTGTAAGACACAATATAAATGTCTCAGCCAGTCAAAAAAAATAATTATTAATAGTACTGTGTAGTAGAGGCAGTTTCTCCTGACGAAATAGAACAAAGACACTGAGATATTAAGACAACCTTTCAAATATGGCAAATAAAATATTACCTGGATGACAAAAATACAGCAAAAAAGTACTCTTCTAAAGGTGCCTAATGGTACTAGGGATCATTTTAATCAAATGTGAACTGCTGGTCACGTACATGTTGCGTCATACTGTAAGTTAAACAGGAAAAAGCGGAAGGAGTAGCTCATGACGTTGCAAATGATTGGTCACATTTTGCGGTGATTGGTTAAAATTGAAATGAAATCCTGGAGGGTCTGTTTGAAGTTCAAAAAAGGATATCAAAGTTTATTTGGAAAGTACAACAAAAAAATGCTCACACAGAGGATATCAATCACCATTAGAAACTATCAACTCAGTCATAAAGAGCAAAAAAAAAAACATAAGAAAATAAGCATGAAATTAAATTTACTCACAGGGAGGAAAAACGGGCAAGAGACAAAGTAACAAAAAGTCCAAAACTGGACAAAAGACAAGAATTTCAAAAATTCTCCTTAACAAGATTATGAAGGGCTTGGTTCTTCTAAAAGGCAGGATGAACTAGCACAAGACAAGGGGGGACACAGACTATTTATACAAGAGGGAATGGGGAACAGGTGGACACAATCATGGTGACAATCAGACAGGTGGGAAATACACAAGGGGAAACAAGGGGAAAGGTCAGACAAGACAGGACACAAAAGGAACTCAAAACCACAAGTGACAAATGAAACAAAGCACAGGATAATCTTCTGGATGTGACAAATTACAGTCTAAAAACAACAAACAATTGATTTATATGTAAACATGTTAGTGCAGATCAAGTATCAAGAACAGCCATGTTTCAGTAATGGTATGAACTGACTGATATGGAACTAAAACAACAAAACTCATGGATATAAAAGAACAGCTACAGAATAACTGTCCACTGTAGTGACCAGTAGACATCAAAAAGGGGAAAAAATTGTTTATCTTTGATCTACTTTTCCCAAAATGTAATCAGATTTATTCTTGGTCACTGGCAATCTATGAACACAGTTTGGTATTAATTTAAACAATACTTTTGCTAACAATCAAACTAATGAAGAAATAAGAATTTTCCTGGTAATTATTGCCAACACTTGTTGTTGGCAATAATGTTGTTTATTACCTCAGAAGTATTGTTTTTGGTTAGGTTTTTATTTATGTATTTATTTTGGTCGTTTGCTTGTTTCTCTGTTTATAGTAACAAAAACTACTGGAGCAGCTTCCATGAAATTGTCAGGAAAAGTGTGAGGCGGTCCAGTATAGATCCCATCAAACTTTGCAGACTGTAGGTCAAAGGTCAAGGTCACCAAAAACGTGTTTTCGCAATGATAAGAGATAGGGTAATTCAGGAATGTCCTTTTCATTCCGATATACTCAGTAGGGCTTCAGTTGTTTTCAAGTTAACGTATCCATCAATAAAGTCGAAGTCCAGTTGACGGGTCATGATGACATCATCACATTGTCAGCTTAGAAACAAGACAGACACACAGCTAAAAAAAATAAAAAAATCAAACTTCACCGGCCTTCACTAAAATTCACTGCAACGTAACAATGTCCCCTGACAAGACACAGACATCAGCATTTTAACCCCAACAAAACAAAGGCTAACGTTAGCAAAGAGTTTTCTGTTAAATTTAACAACATCAGTAGGTGAACATATGTCCACATTTTGTCTGGACCCACGGCTCTAAAACCGGAGTGTCCAGACGTCTGTCATGCGTACTCACTTTTTATATTAAGTGCAAAAAGTTAGCGGCCGACAAGACACACCACACTGTCCACATCATGTTTGGAAAAAAAAGAGAGTGTGTTGTCTTAATGCGTGTTGTCTGCGCTGCTGCTCGTATCACTCAGGTTAGCTAGCGGATGCCTTTTCAGATGGCCTCTGTGGGAGTTGACGTGTCGACTTGTCAACGTTTCTGTTAATGCCCTAATACTCAGTTATGCATATATCTTCATTTTGCTCTCACTACTGATATGCATTGACATCAGAACCATGAAAGTCAAATTTGAAGACTTTAGGTCAAAGGTCAAGGTCACAATTAAGGTAAACTTTTTGGATCTAACTTTTGAACTTGATATCTTACAAACTTCCAATGAGCACCAACATGCTGGTGTATTTCTGTATCTATCATTTCTGTATCTTGTGTGTATAGATTCTGACCTATTGTTGACCCAAAAGGACAGGGGTCACCTCGATCAATACCTAAAAAACTCAAATGCACTGTAACAGAAGAAGTGGAGATAGAGACTTATTTATATAGTACTTGTTATGCCTGGAACCTTCTGGAAGATGGATATAAATATGGATGAAATTAAGTATGAATGAATGACTGTAACTGTACAGACTGCAGCAAAAAGGTTCTGATTTTCAGGTGTATTATTATTCAAAAGAAGTAAATAAATAAGGAATACCTCCAACTTTCTGAACCTAAAGCCCTCTGTAAACCTCTGAAATATGATGAAAAGGAGGAAGGATGGCCACAACTCATCACAGAAAACTGAACTGTTTGCAGTTTTTTCACCAGGAGTGGCATAAAACACTCAGCAGCAGTGGGAAAGACTGGAGAGCACGCCAAGACACATAAAGGCTGTAATTGAAATCAGGGTTATTCCATCAAATACTGAGTCGATAGGTCATACAGGACAGGAAGTCAAGGTCGACCCCCAATCAACAATGGCCTCCTCTGCAAACTGCTCTGATCCCCACCATAACCCCAGTTCCTCTTTCACATGCTGCATGTGACTTAAACCAATAATGTTGTATTGTTGTTATTAGATGTGTTTACATCAAACTTTCAATTTAGGCATGAAAAAAACCTGGGTGTGAACATCCAAAAAAAAAAAAAAAAAAAAAAAAAAAAAAAAATATATATATATATATATATATATATATATATATATATATATATATATATATATATATATATATATATATATATATATGTATATATATGTATATATATATATATATGTATATATATGTATATATATGTATATATATATATATATATATATATGTATATATATGTATATATATATATATATATATATATATGTATATATATATATATATATATATATATATATATATATGTATATATATATATATATATATATATATATATATATATATATATATGTATATATATGTATATATATATATATATGTATATATATGTATATATATATATATGTATATATATGTATATATATATATATGTATATATATGTATATATATATATATGTATATATATGTATATATATATATATGTATATATATGTATATATATATATATGTATATATATGTATATATATATATATATATATATATATATGTATATATATGTATATATATATATATATATATATATATATATATATATATATATATGTATATATATATATATATATATATATATGTATATATATATATATATATATATATATATATATATATATATGTATATATATATATATATATATGTATATATATATATATATGTATATATATATATATGTATATATATATATATATATGTATATATATATATATGTATATATATATATATATGTATATATATATATATATATATATATATATATATATGTATAGCATAGTTTAGCATAGGTTGTCGTTAGCGCTCGTGCCTCACAGCAAAGAGGACCATGCTTCTCAAGATAAATCTGAAAATAAATATTTCAAATTCAGGCCAGTGTATGTCTACATATGCAGAAAAGAAAGGAACATTTAACCTCAGTCCTCAGATGATGATGATTATGATGATGATGAAATATTTGTAAAACAATAGCAGATGAAGATACATAATTAAATATAATTCATTTGAGCAAACAGACTCAGGAAAGAAGGGAATATATGCCGTTAATGTGTTTGTCGTAACTGTCCAGAATTCCTGATTAACCTATGCGTTGCAGTAATAGCGTAGTTTAAGATGGAAGTAAAAAGAAAACGACTTCCTGCTGAGTGTGCATCATACTTTGTCAGGTGACCATGTCATCTTTGGTTTTTTGGTACTCAAATTTCACATTCAAAGGGTCAATGTGCTGTTTAGCGTGTTAAATGGACTGCACTTATATAGCATTTTTACACCTTCAAGATGCTCAAAGCGCTTTACGTTAGCTTCACATTCACCCAGTCATACACACACACACACATACACTCATACACCAGTAGGTACTGCTGGTGGTACTGCCAGACCTACTGGGAGCAATTTAGGGTTCAATGTCTTGACCAAGGACACTTGGGCATGTGGTCAGTCAGAGCCAGAACTCGATCCTTTGACCCTTCAGTCATTGGATGACCCGCTCTAACAACTGATCCACAGCTGCCCTTTCATTTCTTCTTCACCATCAGCTTTAAATGGACTGACCACCCACTTCCAAACTCAGGTCTGTGTGCTATTTTCTCTCCCTCTTATCTTCCTTGAAGGCAAAATGTCCCAAAATACACCACATATGTCAAATCCTTAGAATGGACAATCCCCTACAGATGCTGTTCTGTTCAGTTCTCTAGAGGGTCCCATAAAAATGTGAAAGGGCTGGAATTTCCCAAGATGGAGTCACGCTGCCTCTTTACCCTACGGCAGATGATGTCACATTGCTTTAACTAAAGTAGTCCTGACCATACAGTAACTGATTTATGAACCCCTTCCTGCTGTACATTGAAAACAGTAGTATTTTAATTGCTTAAACTGAATATGAAGCCTTTTATTTGCATTACTTACAGCTTAAAAATACTTTTATTTGTTATTTTTACCGTGCTTTCTAAAGGGTATTGTTTGGTTTTTGGTTTGTCCGTTTCTCCATCTGTTTGTCAGCAACTTTATGCAAAACTACTGGACTGATTTCCATTACATTTTCAGGAAAGGTGTGAGATCGTCCAGAATAGATCCCATTACAGTTTGGTGAATTTAGGTCAAAGGCCAAGATCCCCACCCCCCAATGTTTTCACAATTATCAGACATAGGAATTTCTTTTTTATTCCTGTATAGACTGATCCGAGGAAACAACCGGAAGTAGAGCAGCCCGGCATGACTTGGTAGCTGATGCGAAGCAGCTAATAACAGATGTGTAAGTGGGCTAGGGAAAAGTTGTCAACAATTAGTGCTATGTCTGGATCTGGGAAGGATATGTGCCATCATCGGATGCTGAGGAAACAGAAAATATAGAAGAAATGGGTATGTGAGACATGCAGGCCCTTACTTAAAAAGGACTGTACATATTGTTTAGCACAGTGGTCCCCAACCCCCGGGTCAATTGGTACTGGGCCACCGTCTGCCTAATAAAGAATTCATTATTTCTCTTGTATTTATCTGAGTCTGAACAATCTTTTATTTTGAAAAATTACCGGATTCTCTCGTTTACATTTCTGTCCCTTGAATGCCAAAAATGTGACCCACGTAATAAGATAGATAGATAAGTAAAACAAAAAAAACGTCTTTGGAAAGTTTCTTTTGAAGAGGAAAAGGCCGACTGAAGAGACAGAAGAGCCTACAACTTCCAAGAAAAGGAAAGTTGCTTACAGTGTGGACAAGGTTTAGGTTATGTTATTGTATGCAAAGGTCTGTGTAAAGTACGCTAGATGGTGACGAACACAAATTGCTTTGGTTTAGTCTATACTCAGGTTTGAATATAGCTTCATTTTGGTCTCACTGTTGATGTCCATTTGTCAAAGTCACAATAAAGTTCAAAATTAAATTTTGTATATAATGTTTGAAATATGTCTTTTTAGAGACTTCCAATGAGCAAAAAAATGCTGGTCTTTCAATTCTGCATCTTATGTGTTTAGATTTTGACCTAATGTTGACCCAAGAGGGAGGGGTTAACTCACTAACTACACTGGACAATGGACAGTAATGGAAAAACAAGTGGAAATAAACAGTTATTATTGACAGATCGGAATCCTGGTATATGAGCTTCAAAATGGAGTCATGACCTTTGACTTTGACCTTGGAAATCAAGGTCACATGATTTTAAATGGTTGTAACTCCAAAAAGAATGGTGATAAGTATTCAGTTACTATTGTTAACAGATAGGAAACTACATGTGGGCTCCAAAATGGCATCATGACCTTTGACCTTGAAAGGTTAAATCCAAAGTCTCATGTTTTGAAATAGAGATGTCTATTAAGAAGCAAAACTTCTGCGAGGGGTAGGGTTTGTTGTGCCTGGCACCACTTGTTCAGATTTGTCATTTTCTCTAAATAAATACTCTTAAACACTAAATGTAAAATGATCTTTTCTAACACATACTTCCAACAAGCCCATGTTTGATTGTTTCTCTACCTTACAGTGACTCTGCGTTCAGCTCAGTGGGACTGTTTGTCAGACCTAATTAAGCGCTTTGCACTTATTGCAATGAGCTCCTGTCACTGTGATATTGTTTTATTGTTTCCATCTACGTAAAGGCTGGATATGAAAACATAGTAATACAATCATATAATCATAAAGACCACCATCTTGGATTCCACACACAATATGTTGAGTCACTAAACAAACTGCACCCAGACTAATGTTATGAAGTCTCTTCTTTCTATAAACCTTTCCTTTATGTAAAACACTGTTTCTGACACTATTAGCATTTCACTAATCCTACTTTGTTTTGCTTTCCTCTGGCAGGATTTAACCTTTTATTAATGTTTAGATGACTGGATCATAACAACATCTCCCCTGGCTATATATCCAGATGCCACAATACAATCCTGTTTACCCAAATCCAATCTTCTCAGATTGTTGAACGCATAACTGCACACAATCTGCCAGCATGGCTCTTGTTACACACATCACACATATGAAGTAGACACATGGTGCATTATCTTTAAATATACACAGATATGTGTAGCCTGAAGCCACAGCTAGTTGTTTTAATCTGAGCCCACAGTAATAGACCACGTCCTGATTAATGTTCAATATGTAGATGATAGTGGACCGCATGTGTCACACATATCAATACATCGCAGCAGTGTTTTATCCAGTAACAGTAGCAATGGGACATCATCAGACCAGTATCACAGCAGTCAAGTGGAAGATGAAACTGAGTGTCACAGCATCTGTTAGTAGAGTGAATGATCTTCTGTACTACTTTATCTGCAGGGGTAAATGAAGAACTTATTTTGTATTTCTCTAACTAGGCCACGGGGGAGGGTGGGTGGGGAGGGTGCAGAGAGTGGTTAGGGGGGTAATGTGATTGTCAAGACATGCAGAATTCCCACTTTGCTTTTGCAAGCTGAGGCTGTATGCATGAGTGTCTGTGCATGAGGGTGAAAGAAACCAAGAGAGAGAGGGGAGGGAGGGGGAAGAAAGAAAGGATGAAAGAATGCAAAAAAGCCAAAGATGAAAAAAGTAAGCTAGTGTGTAAGAGTAGGGCAGATTTTAAAGCACTGGCAGATATTCAGAGCAAATGCATCAATATTCACCCACAGTATAAAGCTGAACTGCAGGCTTGATTTGACTTCCCTGTCTCTCGCTGTTGGTGTTACTGCAGAGCTGGGAGGAGGACTTCCTCCTCTCAGTCATTCTTTCATGTGTTTGGTTCGAAGGAATCCATAGATAACAGGTGTATGTGGCACACAAACACAGACAGTGATGTTATTTAAGCACAGCAATGCCGTCAGAAGTGAGTGTGTGAAAGCGTTAAGAATGTTTTCAGGTTACACTGTACTTCAAACGCTCACACAGAAGAAGAAAAAGAAGAGGGGATGGAGGGAAGTGGGGTGCATTTGTTGCTATGCAACCGGACTGTGCTGTTTGAGTGCATAACCATTCACACTGCAATGAGTTAAAGCATATAAGCACATACACACACACACACATGCATAAGCAAGCACCCACGCACATCCTGAAACTGTGGGAATCTGCAGACAGACAGACAGACAGACAGAAACACTCTCATGGTCCATTCTGAAAATATTTGATGTGTATCTTCACGTCGTGCCAGAAGATTTCTGCCACTTTTGTTCTGATTCATGCCTGTTCGTGTGTACATAGCAGGGTTTTCATTGGTTACCACAGATCCCTTTTCTCACGAAAGTGGTCAGAGCCATTCCCCCACTCTTTGCCTGACAGAGGTTTTCCCTCAGGATAGCAGCTGGAAATAGAATAATGACTTAAAGCGTATTGTAAATTCAGACTGAGTATGGGTCGCCTCTCGTGAGCCACCAGGACGAATCATACAAATGCATGAATAGCTCTAATTATTCATTTCTATATTAACTTCTTGTCCCGTGATGTTATCTTCCAGGCATAGCAATATCTCACATTTGCATTTTTCAAAATCTTATTGTCAGCGGGGACATCAGTTGAACATCAGTCACACAAACCGACCAGCTCATATATCTACACTGGTCCCATGGGTGCTGTTCTTGAACATATACTGTACATAATTAGTTATGATTGCTAAAACACACTGTTTAAATTGTTGTATGTGAAGTTGTGCACTCATTGTGAAATACATCACAGCGACAATTACCTGGGAACGACATGCATTGAAAGCAAAAGTTCATTTATCATTATGTCCTGGGCTTTTTATACCCAGTCATTGACTTGAGTTGAAGTATACGTGAAGAATACAGGTTGGGATTGGAATAATTCATGACACCAATACTATTATCATATGGTGTCAATAAGCTGCAGTGTCATAACATTGTGATTCTGCTGTATTTGATGCACTGAAAGACAATCACCTGCAATATATCCTTCCATAAAAGGAAAAAAGTAGGGATTATTTATTAATTCACTGCCTTTTAGCATCAATTTCACTACATTTTTCAAGTCTTCACACATCTTTTCTTTACTGTCTCTATGGCAACTTCCATCATCAATGAAGAATTAGACTCCATTAAAGTGACAGGAGAACATGTTTGGATTATCTGAACATTTTTAATAACAAGTAATGCCAGACATAATGCTTATTTTATTATGTATTTTAAATGTGAAATGATCATGTTTTATATCTGATATTATCATGTATATGCATGTGTTAATGTGAGCATATCAATTGCCTCTTTATAAAGTTGTGGAAAAATTTATTAGACCACCTGTTGTTTTCTTAAATTTCTTATTCATTTTTGTGCCTGGTAGAATTAAAGGTACATTTGTTTGGACACATATAATAATAACAACAAAAATAGCCCATAAGTATTTCCAGTGTTGGGAAAGTTCACCTTAATTAGGAACTAGTTCAAAGTTCAGTTCAATTTACTCAATATGAATTAGTTCAGTTCATTGTTCATTCTTCCAAATTATGAACTAGAAGTTCATGGATCCTAAAATGAACTTTTTCGTTCTTTTTTTCGTTCTTTTTTGTGTAATTATTGTAAACGTATTATTAACCGTTTCTGACGTTATCCTGTAGTCAAAAAATCAGGGGAAATCTCCGCCCTGGAGGGGTAAGTACCTTACCCCGGGGTTAACTTCCCTCTGCAGGTTCTTAGAACACAAGGAGCTGTTTCAGTGAGCTTCGTTTTCAATGTTTATTTCCAAGAACGGGACAACACCTGCTCCGGTCGCCGGTCACACTCTGTACATTTAACTCTTTTTCTCCGCTCCCAAAAACTCTCTGCACCCCCCCCCCCCCCTCTCTCTCTCTCTCATCTATGATAATGTTGTGTTTTGATCACATTTTATACCTTATACAACTCAATAATTACAATGTCATAAGGACGAAATGTGAACTACATAAGAACGCAGTTCAATAAATGCCAGAATAACCGCGTTCACAACTTCCCGTTCATTTGGCAAAAGTGAACGAGTCGTTCACGTTCGTCAAAAATATGATATAGTTCATGAACGATCGTTCAATGAACGCATTCAGGTACAACACTGAGTATTTCATTCCAAAGCTGATATGTGTCAATTTTCCATGTTGTCTTGATAATAACCAAAAATCACTTCAGTTCTTACATCAGTAGTTATGGCATTGTACTGACAAAGACAGTGCTTTTAGCCATTCTGTTTTAGTCACATGATACAAACAGGAGTTAGTATTAGGCTGTTTTCACACCTGTTAGTTCAGTAGACTGGTTCATTTGGGCCCAAAAGTTGTTACAATGTTGCAGTTCTCAGCTGGTTCGGTTCACATTCACACCAGTGTTTTTTGCAAACGGACCAACCACTGTGGGTGTTATATCTGTCCTCACCCATGTGGAGGCGCTGTTTGGAAAATACTGCACTTTGGTTGACGTAGACGAAAGCTGATTGGTGCAGCACGTGCAGAGGGAAAATCCCGGAAGAAAACGTCTGGCGGATTTGTTTTTTTCTGAACAATGAACTGTGGTCTTCTGCTTGTTTTTGTTTCAATATAGTTTTATCACTGCAATTACTGCTGTTATTCCAGCATGAAGCTCGCATCTGGCACAACAACACTATGCGTTTGTTTTAGGAGCAGAGATATTATCGCTACTACGCTCCTAAACCTGAACCAACTTTTTCTTCGAACACATTATGGAAGCTTCCGTAGGTCAAAAAGACTGCTCCATAAAAGAGATGGGCCGAATCAAGGCTGGTCAGCATTCTCACCAGCAGCGAACCGCTCCAGAGTCCGCTTGGAACCGGACCGAGACCACCTCGAAAAGGAGGTCTCGGTACGGTCCTTTGGTGCGGACCAAAATAAACTGGTCCACTTTCACACCAGCCCAAACGAACCGGACCTGCAGGTGTTCCGAACTCTAGTCCGCTTAAAGCGAACCAAATGGTGTAGGTGTGAAAGCACCCTTAGATTGCATAACCACTGCTTTTGATAACTTTTGATGGTCTAATAATTTTTCCATAACTAAGTCTGAAATGAATTGAAGCAAACTGGATGTTTTTATTGACATTTGGAATTTCCCCTATTATAAGTTGCAGCTCTGGCTTTACAGCGCCCTCCTGAGGCCGTGGACTTACAGTAGCTGCCTCTTCTCTCCCCTGGCCACCAGGTCCCGGTGCAACTGTTGGACCGGGAAGAACTGTCGTCAGTGTGCCACTACCATGTCGCATCGCCAAGGTGGAGCCCAGCACACGTACAACAGGTGACGGGGGTCAGCAGAAATTTCGGCAACTCACCCGACCCATCATGAAACACAGACCATGGAGTCTGACGCATGCACGAGTCAGAGGTTTTCCCAGAGAGGTGGGGTCCCCGTGGGGGCCACGGGGCACGCAGACAGCAAAATCAGTGATGAAAAACTGCCACTGGGGGGGGGGGGGGGGGGGGGGGGTTGCTCCTTTTTCTTCTTTAATTTCTTTTCCAACCAGCTCTGGGTCAGGGGGCGAAGGTGATTCGCAGCTCTAGCTTTACAGCGCCCACCACCCGGTGTGTGCTATTCACCACAACAATGCAAGTCGCACTCTCACGAACTGGATCCCACCTGGATCCCTGCTCCTTTTCAACATCAGGGCCTTTTGTTGTTGAACAAACTTGATTCTTCCACTTCCTCACACACTCGACTGAATCCGTCTTCAACAATGAACTCATGTTCACAAAACAAGAAGGAAAAGTAGGGAAGCAGAAGTGCATGTAGAGCAGATGTAGAATGGACCAATCAGAGGCCTCTTTTCTGTGTCACTGTCTGCAGTGGGACACATTTTTTGGGAGATGCGTGCAAATCTCTGCTAGGGGGGCACGTCACAGATGACTTTGCTTCGGAGCATAAATCCAGCCTAACAGTGATGTCCAAAACCAGAGGGGGAGATGATCCCCCAAGGCATATCGCAACCAGTATATATATAAATGTATATATAAGTGTGTGTATATATATATATATATATATATATATAATATATAATTTTACATGAATTGTGTAGGTGTACTTCACCTCACATTTTTCCTGAACAAAAGGTTCCTGACAAACAAACAGATAAATGGACAGACAAAAGAAGGGAACCAAAAACAGCATCCCTCCCATCCCCTTTGGGGGTGGGGGGTAATAAATTACATGATTTGTTTCTTAATATTGTTTTTTTTTGTCCAGATAACCCACTGGAAACAGCGTTGGGACACGACCCAACAGTTGAGAATTACTAGTATGAGGAATGTCAAGGCCATCCAGAGAAATATTACTTATGGAACTTTTTTGTCTTTTACCCACACATCTAAAACATCTGTCACTGGCAGCATCAACATCTATTTTTCGGGCCTTATAAACACATATTCAGAGGATGGAGGCCATTTCACTAAATGACTGATGCAGCAGGCAATAGTCTCACCGTAAAAGGAAGAAATTAAATATCATTCCACCGCATCAAAGGTTACAGTAATCCCAATATTATTTGATCCTCATTATTCACATGCAATTATTTTTGTGGCTTGGAATTAGTCAACACGGCTCACGAGACGTGAAGCTTCTGGAACACTTTATTAGGACAATGATCGGGATGTCGAGGCACATATGGAGAGAACGGAACAGGTTATAAATCTCATACATCTTGGGTGTAATCTATATAAGGCTTCAGAAAAATGATGAAGTCTGTGTCAACAAGAGTGTTTAGACAGTTGATAAGGACGTCATCATTTCTATTTAATCTGATTTTGTAATTTGCTGAGTAAGGCTGTCTGATGCCATCTATCCTGTGGAGCGCTATTTTTCCAAAACAGTGCTGCTTCACTTACATTTGTTCTCGCTCCATGCCTCTGGTGATTATGATCAGCCCTGTTATATTCATTTATTTATTTATTTATTTATACACCCTATCCATCTCCATTCATTAGATGTGTCACATTCCTAAACCTCCTCCCCTTAATCCATCTCTTTTTCTCCACGTCTTTGGCCTGTACTTCCTACCCGCCTTTGACTACCACCACCGCTTCCATCACAACCCCCCACCCACCCCCACCCCCACCCCAGTGCTGGTCTTCAAAGCAGCAGGCAGAAGTCTACAGCTCTGCAGCTCTTGAAATATAGATTTTATTGCCTGTGGGACCCAGCCTGCTGCTCTGTACATTTCGAAACACACAAGCACAGCTGATTCCCAGTGTGTTTCTGTGCACATGCTTTCACATACAGTATATTCCTTCACTTTCTCAGGGTGTTACAGACAAACAGACATCTTTTACTCATCTGTATATCATTTTTGTAATCAACATTCCAGTTTTGCAGCGGTTCAGTGTTATGGACTAATCGTGTAACATATCTCTTATATCTTGCTCCACACTTACACTCTTCTTTATATGGTTTTGTACACTATCACACTACATTTACATGCACACCGAAGCTGAGCTACTGGCAATAAACCAAGCTGATGAAGTTTCTGAGATATCCCAGTACATTTGTGCAGCAAGAGAATTGAATTATTGAGTGAAACAGCCATGGGTTAGATGGTACAGTAGGTTGTCCATTAACCAAAGGGTTGGTGGTTTGAATCCTGCTGTTTTTTTAATGTTACATTAATTTTAGTTCAAACCAATATGATCTCACTTGGGACAGGCCTCTACAATAATAACAGTTGAAAAAGTGAACATTTAAGTAACTTACATTATGAAATGGCTCAGGAGGTATAGAGTGTCATCTAATAACCAAAGGGGTAGTGGTTTGAATCCCACTCTGTCCTAGTCAGTCTATTGTATCCTTGGGTAACATATTTTGCCCTCCTTGCCTCCAGTGTCACTTACACAGTTGTATGAATGTGTATGAATATTCGGTGGTGGTCAGAGGGACCGTAGGTGTGAATTGGCTGCAACGTTTCTGTCAGTCTGCCCCAGGGCAACTATGGCTACAGGTGTAGTTTGCCACCACCAGAGGGAGAATGTGAGAGTGAATGAATCAGTCAGATCAGATCAATAACGTAAAGCGCTTTGGGTGCCTTGAAAAGCGCTATAGAAATTTAATCAATTAGTATTATTAGGTATATTTGACGCCCAGACACTAGGTGGTGATACATGCCCTTTCACACTGCCATTTTTCCCGTTGGCAGAGACTGAAAATAGACTGAAAAAAATCTAAATCTTACCAAATGTATTTTTCATTACTAGTCCAAATATCTCATTACACTTAAAATAAGACATAATCATATATGTAATAAATATATATATATATATATATATATATATATATATATATATATATATATATATATATATATTTAATAAATATATGAACTTATTTTTAGACATTTAGATTATGTTTTATTTTAAATGTGACATATTTTGACTAGAAATGAGAAAAATACATTTGCTAACATATTGATTTTCTATAGGCTTTACATTTTCATAATCTTACAACGTATGGAATTACTGAGTTATCAAATGACCTGTGGCCCAAAACCAGGCTGCCGACAGGTCCAATGCAGCTTGTAAAATCCAAAAATTACAGTGAAGGTATTAAGACTTCAGTACATGCGTATCTTTCAGGAGGGAGAACTGATCTGCCTTGGTGGAGTCTGCGGTCTCCCATCCCCCATAGTCCTGCTACTGTACCATTATTTAAATCCAATACCTTAAGTGAATGCACATTCCTATGTTCTGATGGTCACCATACACCATACATTGCCTCATCCTATTACATTTATAATATAATATAATATAACATATGCAACATAACTATTTATATTTACTATATATGTACCAATATTACTGCCTTTATCATATCACATATTAATAATTAGTAAAATGTAGAATGCCAATGACAGTAATTATTCAGAGTGGTGCTGATGGTAATAAATTTACTTAAATTTAAATGTATTTTGTGTAAAAATGTATTGTGCCTTCAGAGGGCCAGGTGGACAGGCTGCCAGAGGTCAGTCCCCTTGCGACAGGTCCACCCTTAGCAGAGTGTCCTGAATTAAAAAGGCAACATTTAGGAGTCAACAACCAAAAGGTGGTAACCTTCGAGCAGCAGAACCACCTGGCTTGTGCTAAATACATAATATGTTGTGTGTAGTGCTAAACTGACTGTCCTTGCACAAAATTAGCAAACATTTATATACATTTGTAAAAGCTGAACACATTCTGTACTATACAGGAGACATGGCAGGGAGGACAGTGATTGACAAGGCTCTACTGTCCCTTAAGCCAATCAGAACACATAACACAATAGGGTTCAATTGCACACCAAAAATACTTTATTTGTCATTATAAACTGTACAATGACATTTGTCCTCTGCATTTAACCCATCTTTGATGCTGTCGGGGGCACCTGTAGGGACCCATCTCCTGCTGTAGAACTAGGCTAATGATCAGAATCACCTGACTGGAGGATGTTACCCGAACAAACATGTTTTTGGGTGATGGGGTAAACTGGAGCACCCAGAGGAAACCCATCCAGACACATGGAGAGAAACATACAGAAAGGCCTGCCACTCAGTTCACAGAAGGTGAATGGGTTTAGAGCGAGGGACCACTGCAGTCTGAGTTGTGAGCTATAGCCGGGGTACTGATAGGGGGGGGGGGGGGGGTCATGGGGTCCAGTATTTGTGAGGGGTCCATAGAGCAGTAAAGGAAGCCAGTGAACACAGGATCAAAGTTGTGAAAATATCATGCAAGACCTGCTGTGTACACTCATTTTTCCTCATTTCTACTCCAAATATCTCATCACACTTAAAATAACATAACTTATATTTAGAGAATAAATATTAAACATTTTATTTCACCAAATCTGATCGAGATCATGTTCACTAACTCCATTGGCACATTTTTCTGCTTAAATCAAGCAAAACAAACAAACAAACCAAAAATATTGACATAAGCAAATAAATGCTTCATACAGTTACATTAGATTTAATTATTCGTAAACAACTTTGCATTTTATTTTCACTTAGAATTGTTTTCTATTGCAATTTTACAACGTTTTGCTGTTAATTCTACAGTCATTTTTCAGCCAGATCTGTGTATCATAATGGAGCATCTGGCCATGTTAGGGAAGAAAACAACAGACAATAGAAAAATTGATCATTTTCTCTTGTTGCATTCAGGGTCACATCTGACACCACATCTGGGACGCTTCACGACACCATGTCTAAATTTCCCACGATAGCTTCTGACACTAGGGCTATGTTGACAGAGTGTGCTGCCAAAGTCACATATAAACACACAAAGAGGGATGATTCTTTCCGGAGGATTGATAGACCGCACTGTCTCCTTCAGGTAATCCAAGAATGGCTGTAGTTTATTTTTTTTTTTTTAAGTATTTCCTAGAGGATATAGATGCATCAGTTTCTTTATTTGATGGAGCTGCATGTGATGAATTATGTCTGTATTTATTAAAGTAAGACTTTATACTTTGTCATGTTGCTTAGTCATGACAAGGTAAGAATTTAAGAAGCTATAAATGCCTAATTTGACAAGTGACCATGTAATAAATATGTGTAGTGTACGCCGGCAGCTTATGCTAAACAAGGCGCGAGAGGATATGAACGTTTATGAAGTTATGAATCATTAATCGTATCCACAGCCAAATTTTTTGATGTTTCATTCAGCTGAAATACTTGCCTTGGCATGTCATGAGCCTATGACTCTAATCTTTGAGTACAAGTCAACCTGCAAGAAGAAATCATGAAACTTTCATGTTCCCTTGTGGGTTTCCAGAGTCAGTTTCCAGGTGTCAAAACCACTCGCACTCCATTCATCAACAGAGAAGGAAAGCAGCCGTCACTGTTATTCTGCTTTAAACTACAGTCTTTGTTAAACACACACAGGTGGATGTGAGTAAATATGTGAGCGGTTACAACAGGTTTATGACTGTAGCTGCACTGATTCTAACTTAGCATGTTAGCAACTTTTCTTTTTCTCATCTCTTTTCTCATCTTGTCTTTTCTTTCTATTTTCTTTTCTAGTTTCTCTCTCCATAGTCTTTTTCATTTCTTATCTTTTCTTTTTTTTTTTTACACTGCAAAAATGTCAATCTTACCACGTGTATTTTTCTCATCTCTAGTTAAAACATGACATCACACTTAAACTAAAACATAGTCACGTAAAGAGTAACTTTACAGTGAAATATAAGAAGAATATTTTTAGACAAGTTTGAGATTTTTTCACTGTATCTTTTTTTCTTTTTCTTTTATTATCTTATCTTTTCTCTTTTTTAATCTTGTCTTTTCTTCCTGTTTTTTTTTTTTTCTCTTTTTCTTATTTTTTTTCCTATATTTTCTCTTTTCTTACGCTGCAAAAATCTAAATCTTACCAAGTTTCTCATTTCTGGTCCAAATATCTCTTAAAAAGTAAAATAAGACATAATCACCTAAAGAGTTACTTTTCAGTGAGATATAAGAAATTATTTTTAGACAATAGATCCGGAAAATCTTATTTCAAGAAACCATACCATTTCCACTTGTTCCACTGGCATTTTTTTTTTTATATTCAAGATTTTTTTGTTGCTTAATTAAAAGAAGAAGGGGTAGGATTAAATAAGCTTATGCTTCATCCTACTCATTTTCGGACATGTCATTGTGTCGTATTATTATTATTATTATTATTATTATTATTATTGTTGTATTGATTATTGTTGCACTTTGCACATGTTCGAAATAAATCATTCAAATCAAATCAAATCAAAATAAGATTTTCTTCCAGTTTCTTTCTTTCCTTCCCTTCTCTTTCTTTTCTTCTCTTACATTTCCTCTCCTCTCTTCTGTTATTTTCTCTTGCCTTCTCTTACCTCATCTTCTTCTACTTTCTTCTCTGTTCTCCTGCTGTTTCCTGTAGCATCTTCTCTACATCCTGTCGCCCAAACACATCCACTACCTCAGTACACTAATTCTCAAGAATCCTTTTAATTCTCCTCTACTTTCTATGGCCGCATGACTTCTTTATTTCCTGTTATTCCACATAAATTTTACACTAAGTAGGAACCAATTACAAAAAAAAACAAAAAAACATCTTAGTCCAAACCGCCTCTATGTCCATCAGTTTATAATGGAATAGATAACATGACCACAGAGGTGGTTTGAGTGAAAAGGAGCCTTTATAGCTTTGGTTGGAACTCCTTTTTACTGGAAACAACTCTCAAGTCCATCACTGCCTATCACTCTCCATTTCCCTCATTTTCAGCCACTCACCGTTTCCCTCCAGCTTCCTTCATTCACTCATTGGGCTTTTTCTTTCAGTTTCCATCATCCCTTCTTTCATTATTGATTAGTTCAAAAACATCTCAAATTCCAGTGAGTCGCCCCACCCCGGATGACTATGTGTATGCATTTGTATATGAGCAATCGCTTCAGTCAAGTGGGACTCAGGGACCCACTTTTGCTACATTGACATCAGCCGTTGCCGGGCGTGTTCATAACTACGGTGACCCTGTTGTCTGGGAGACGGCCATTATGTTGTCACGGAAGCACTTAGGCTAATGGAGGAGCCATATTAATGATGATACTCTGTCCGCCCCCCGACCAGTTTTCTCTCTCCTTTTTCCTTCGCAGACGTACAGATATGCATACATTACTAATGCGCTTGCATAATAAATGGCTTTTTCATTCCTCAGACGCCAGCTATAAATCGATGACACTCTTTACCTGACCTCGTTTCTTTTACTCGTTTGCAGACATCCAGTCAAACACAATCGCAGAGACGGAGACGTAGCAGCTCTGTTTACCTGAGTCATTTTATCTTATTGATTAAAGTTTTATTGAGGCCAGTTATTCTCTGTAAGCAAGAGTGAGTAGACTTGCACCCCCCCCCCCCTCCAGAGTGATGCACACGCGCAATAGCCTCATTCGCACAAATACACAAGGAGAAAATCCTGCATTAAACAGATGGAAATTACTGTCAGGCAAATCAGGATTTCATCTGTGTCAGGGATGCATGCCAAAAAGGTCACCGGGAGACGATTTGTGTCTATTATTTGACTCTGGCAACAATTGCATGTCTGTGTTTGTCGTATGTGACTTGAATGTTACTGTGTTTTCCATTTAGTTACTGAAAACAACTGTCAGGTATTATCACTGACAGAGGAATGAGTGATGGATGGAATCATCAAGTCAGCAAGTAGAGTCTCAGTGGTTAAATATATATGTAGTGTATCCTCAGCAGTAAAACTCCTCCATTCATTTGTCCTTGAATGCATCGTTTGAGGTTTTGGTCTTGGTTTGGATATGCTCACATTACTGAGAAGTGGTCAAAGAAGGGCTATAACTATAAATACAGCATGTAAAACCAGAGAAACTTAAGCCGCAGCTGTTCACAAAGCCATATATGTTCCCCCTTTTCTTTATCACCTTCATTTGCTGAAAAGCGTTTAACAGGGATATAGGGAACCTGAAACCATTTGTGCACAAAGACTGAAATAATTATGGTTAATGAAAACAAATGAAAAGGCAAAAACTAGGATTGAAAAGACATATTAACTAACTGAAATAAATGAAAAGTCAAATTAAAATAAAAACCATAACTCACTGAAACTGTATTGTGTGCTTACAAAACAAATTAAAACTAAAAAGCTGTATGAGATTTCTGCCAAAATGTAATTAAAACTAACTAAATTAGTAAACCAAAACTAAATAAAATAAAACTAAACTATAATGAAAAATCCAGACTATAACAACTTTGGATTGAAAGTGTACATTTAGGAAGCAGGATACATCTAATACCCATCAGATGAAATGCACATTTCACATTTTCCATTGAGGATTGAAGAATATTAAATAAAAAAAAAATAAATTAACACTTTATATTACAGATGGCTACAAAAACATTTTCTGTTATTTTACAACAGCAGAAACCCTTGTAATCCATTCCATGTATTTAGTGATTAGCATACTACCACACCCTTATTTATCCATATAAGGACACTAGTTGCCGTGAGTTGAATCGTGGATGAAGGAAGGAAGAAGAACAGGAATAAATTTCACAGTATGTTGGAAGCGATGGTGCCAAAAGGCAAAAAAAAACCCAAAAAACTTCACCCACAGAAATCAAAACAATTGTGTTTTAGGTGGAAGCCAGAAAGGAAATACTTTTTGAGAGTGATGGTAAAAAGAAATGATGCTTGGACCACAATAACCGAGGCTATTAACGTTGTATCCTCAGAAAAGCACACTGTGGTCCAGGTGAAAAAACAGTGGTTTAACATAAAAGTTGATGCCAAAAAAAAGAAGACTGGTTGAAGATAAGATCCAGCAAGATGAAAGAAGAGCAGCAATGATTAAACAAACACTTATTCATGGATCTCATATATTCCTTTGTAAACTAGGACAGTTGTTATGGCTAAATATTTGAATTGTCACAATGATGGGGGTGAAAGTGTCAATTTCGTAGTTTTTTATATATGTATATTTATATATTAGTAAGTTAATTATTTATAAAAATAAAAATAATCACACCTCTTTTTAAAGAATGTGTTTTTTTTATGCTCTGCATCTACTAAATAGTTATGTGTTTGTATTTTCTAAGTCAGTCTGACCTTCCTCATCTATGCATGTGCTTGATCTAAGGCAGTTTTAAATTTGTTTGATGAGTGTAAAGTGTTTTGACTTCTGTATATTGTTGTTCTGTGTTGGGGTTTTTTTTTTTTTTTGTCTGTGAATCTTGTTTCCCTTAGTAGGTTAATGATGAAGATGAGTTGCAGGTGTGGTTCTTCAAGTCCTGCCTGAACATTAGTTCCTCAGCAGTAAATATAATCTCATTGTACATCTCGGCTTTATTACTGTAACACACTGTTCCATACACTGCAGAACTAGGGGGCCATGGTCTGGGTAACTTTTGTGCTCTGACTTGATTAAAAGTATCTGTGTTTTTAAGAGCAAAGTCACCACATACCTTCACTGCTGCCGAAAAAAACAAAAAAACATCTGTCACATACTGTAGAGCAGGGGTCTCAAACTCATTTACTTCAGGGGCCACATTCAACCTGATTTGATGTCCAATGGGCCAGACCAGGAAAAAGAAAACATAATAATCTGTAAATATTGACAACTAATTATATTGACTAATTGACAACTTAATGCAAAAAAAATGCCCATTACATTAAGAAAATATTTTTAGAAATTATCCAAATATTAAAAAAAAGGAAAATAAGGGCAATTTTAACAATATTCTGCCTCAACTTATCATTAGTCCATGTGTTTTTTTTTTATGGATCAGTTCTACAAAGACACTAAACGTTTAGTCACAGAAGCAGAAAATGCTTCAAATTGTGTCGAATTTTCTTTAGATATTTCAGGTTATTCACATTTTATTGTTACGGGATAGTTTGTAAAATGTAAATATTTTTTGTAATTTTATATTTTTCTGCAGTCAAACAATGAGAAAAATTGGAACTTGTCATCATTTATAGGCAAAGAAAAAACTGAGAAGAAAACATGGAATCATTTAATATGTTATTATATTCTTTAGCCCTTGGGCCACATTGGAACTGTCAGCGGGCCGCATTTGGCCCCCAGGCCGCATGTTTG
This sequence comes from Siphamia tubifer, assembly GCA_020466265.1. Taxonomy (NCBI): domain Eukaryota; kingdom Metazoa; phylum Chordata; class Actinopteri; order Kurtiformes; family Apogonidae; genus Siphamia; species Siphamia tubifer. The sequence continues at coordinate 18,889,375 of CM035790.1, forward strand.
AGACCCCTGCTGTAGACACTGCATTTTGATTTGAATTTGTGAGTCTATCAAATGAATTGTTTATCATTACATCCTCTGTGAGTGTCCTCAGCTAAGGCTGTTAGCACCTGCTTCTACAGAAATGAAGAGACAACAATCTATAGATTTTTTTTTTTTTTTTTTTTTAAATAAACAGAGAAAACAGAATATTCATCAAACTTCAGCTTCTGTGGCACTGGCACCAACAGACCCACAGCATCCACTTCCATCTTCTACTCAAAGTCCACCATGGACCCCGTCGCTCTGACAACCCACAGCTAGCTGCTTCTATCACAAGCTCCAGAGAGTCACTGCTGGACAAACAACGGCTTGAATAACAAAAAAATCTACTTTCACCATATATAGTTAATGTAATATTATGTACGTTGTTCTGTCAGTTACTTTGGTGTAGCTGCACTTGTTTTGTTGTTGGACACATGTACCCACACACACACACACACACACACACACACACACTTGACATTTTAAAATTCTTAGATTTGTTTTTAAATTAATTAATAAATACATATTATTATTATTATTATTATTATTATTATTATTATTATTGTATTGATTATTGTTGCACTCTGCAAATGTTCGAAATAAATCAAATAAATAAAAAAAATCAAATCAAATCTTTGAATGGTCTCTCTGAGCTGCTCCACCAGTACGCTCCCCCCAGGTCTCTCAGGTCATGTGACCAATTACTGTTGGACACAAAAAAAAAAAATGTAACCGGAAGCTCAGAGGGGTGAACCTTTTCTGTTGCTGCACTGAGTCTGTAGAATAAACTGTCATTACATGTCAGATAGGCACCTACACTGTCCAATTTTAAAACGCATCTTAAAACACATTTTTATTCCCTGGCCTTTGACTCAGTGACTCATAGATTTGAGTTCTTTTATTGTATTTAATTTTTTATCTGTGTAGTTTTAGTACTTTTAATTGCATTTGTAGATTTATTTTATTGCCCTGTTCTCTTTTCTCCATGATGCCTTTCTGTTGTCTTGTAGTGTGCAGTGCTTTGTGTCAGCTGTGTTTGTTTTAAAGTGCTTTTTAAATAAAGATGCTATGCTATGCTATGCTATGCTATGCTATGCTATGCTATGCTATGCTATGCTATGCTATGCTATGCTATGCTATGGTATAAAGGAGACTCAGACCAGTTCCAGTGGGCTTTTGTCTTCTCATTCCCCTCAGAGTTTTGTGATTTTGTGTTTGAAATTTTAGTTTTTTGAAATAGAAGGCAGGAATTGTTTCTTTTTTACAGTTTTCTCCTGTTTTTCATTTAAGACGATAGAAAAAAAAAGTTGTGTATTTTGTCTTTTCTTGGTCTATGTTAATAGGTAAGTTTAATGGACCTTAAAGGATATTTTGTTTGTTGTTTTCTTTACTTTAATTCTCTTCCTGATTTCAATTTTAAGTTGCTGTATAAATAAATAATTGCAACTTAGGTAATTCGGATCATGTAAAGATAGAAGGGACATGGAAAGACAGAAGTCTGACTTCATGTTTGCACTTTGACAATTCCTAGGCTGAGCGTAACAGGAGAAAAATAAGTTCGGGTTTGAAAATATTGATGAATCTAAGAATTGTCAAACACAATCGTATGCAGAGTTTAAACACACTGTGAATGAGGACCAGTGTTCTAGTAGTGGAGGGGAAAAAAAACACAATCTCAAATATGAAATATGAAAAATCATTTTTGTATTTCAATTGGTGTGACAGCATCAGACACAAACGTGAGAAAAATACAAATATTCTGAACAATTTCAACATGTCATGGACTGGACATGTTTAAAGGGTCATTATATACTGACCGCAGAGCAGGACGGAGCATGTGGGTTTGGAGAATAGAACTATACTTGATTTTAGGTGTGGTTCTTTCATGCAATAAATCATAAATATGTCCAAAAACCTTTTCCCACCACTGTATTTTAGCCAATTGTGAAAATAACCAGCTATGAGTTTTTGTATGAGGACAAAAACTTGATGATGTGGAAACACTGACACACAGTCTGTGGAAATATAGCACTGATTCATTAGTGGGTTTTCCTTTAGCTCTAAGGGGGAGATTTTGGAATATCAATACTACATATAACCAGAGGTGATCAAAGTACTTACGTTCTGTACTTAAGTAGAAGTACAACTACTGGTGTGAAAAAAATACTCTGGTAAAAGCAGAAGAACTGATTCAACTCCTTTACTTAAGTAAAAGTTAAAAAGTACAATTTCATAATAGTAATAAAGTACAAAAGGAAAAAGGAAAACTGCTTTTTTTTGCCATCAATGCAATAATAAAAAAAATCAGATTTTTAGTTTCAAAAGTATCTAAAATAAAGCCTTTAAAAGTGCAGATAATGTGTTTCAAAGAGTCACTGTACTCAGGTTTGTGGGTATGGACAGGAAATGTAGGAAAAACGGAGAAAAAAGTCACCATAGGAAAAAAAAATATACAGAAGACAGAAAAAGTCAAAGTTATTAGATAAAATGTTAAAATTGTGAAATAAAAAATAAAAATTATGAGATAAAAAGTCAAAATTATGAGATAATAGTTCCTCTGGTGACTTATTTCTCATACTGTCACATCTGTTTAGTTTGAAAAAGTAACAAGTCTATTCTGAAAATGTAAAGAGTATAAAGTACAGATATTCATGCAAAAATGTAGGGAGTAAAAGTAAAAAGTTGCCAGAAAAATACATACTCAAATAAAGTACAGATACCTAAAAAAAATCTACTTAAGTACAGTAACTAAGTATTTTTACTTGGTTAATTCCCAACTCTGCATATAAAACTCTCATTATTATTATTTCATGCATATTTTTAAATCTGTTTCATGATATGATTGAGGGTCATTAAATGTGTAAAAAGCCACATTTAATAAGCGAATAGAGCCTTCTGAAGTCCATACACACTGTCTTTTGGTGCTACATTCTTGTGCACAGAATAGACCTGTGACAGTTTTGTAGATAGCATAACCTCCGGGCAGGCTTAAAAAAGACATAATACTCTTATATCCAAGCAGCTGCCATCCACAAAATATTACACAAGTTTTCAGCCTTCAGATGTACCTTGCACAGATCACTTTGTTTCAAGTAAATGCAAGAATGTCAGTGCACAGCAGTATCTCCACAGTCTCCTCAATTATCAAACAAGCTTTTCTATAGAACTCTATCATTGGAGAAAGAGTCTGTAAACCCCCCCCCAAATGTAAAACAGCACTATTGAGTATTTGAATATGTATAACCCACCCTCCTTCGACATTTTTTTTCCTCTTATAAGATGTTGTTGTAAACAAAAATTAGTCTTTTAACAGTTGCTTGGTTGAATAAAAGGTTAAATACTAAGACAGTCCTTTTAAAGGTCCAGTCTGTTCCACAGAATGTATTTGTCAAATACAAAAATTACGCAGATTATATTTAGAAGAGTTTCGAAATCTGTTTAATTCAGGTTCCACATTCAGCACAGATCCAAATCAAATGAGTCGAAACCAGTTAATACTATCATAATTACCTGTAGATGATGACAACCCTCCCAAAAAATGTGAAATTACAAGAAAATATTCACATTTACAAACTCTACTTAAACAATGAATTACAATGAGAATATTTTATTAATTCCATGGGCAACTTATTGGCTGTTACTATTGCTCCATTCAAGGATAATAAGAAGAAAATAAATAAATATAGACCAAATATACACATTAAAACACTATACTAAGACACAAGATTAGAACAGAGGTGTGTTAAATGTGAATGGTTTGAAGAAATATGAACAACCTGAAACATTGTAAAGGAAGTAAGCATCATTTTACTGATATTCTGCTTGTTACTACATTTTTTGTGCATTTGTAGATCTATTAAGATCTGTATCTGTGAATGTGTAAGTGATAAAGTGAAATATAATATTGTTACAATTACATTTTTCAGGTTGATTTAGTGTTCTTATTCCCACTCCTTTTCAGGTGTAAATATTATTATTTCTTATATATTGTGTGAATTGTTCGAAATAAACACATTAAAAAAAAAATTTATTTAATTTTGATATGTTTATTTCGAGCAATTCACACAATATATACATACATAAGAAAATATCTAATAATATTTACACCCAAAAAGGAGTAGGAAGAAGAAACACTTTCAGGTTTATAACATTTTTCAGATTGTATGTAAGAAAACTGTAGATATTCCATTATATAATGTATTTTTTCACTGTTATTTTATTGGTCTGGGCCATTTCATAATTACATTGGACAGTATGTGACCCCTGAACTAAAATGAGCGACTCTCCTGTACCTCAGCATCCGAGACATTTCAATCTGTTATGATTATGTTTACATCAGGTGAGTGATTGTGTGGTGGAAATATCAGTGGCAGTGTTTATGCAGTAGATTTGTGAACCATCGTGAGGTTATCTGTGTTCACACTGAGAATGCATCTGCCACTGACCTTGAAGTCCTTGTTTCAGGAGCAATAACGTAACGATTTCTCCAAAATGATACTGGAGCTTCTATAGATCATGACTAACAGATGGGGAACATGCAGCATGTTCTGCCTGAAAGATCATCACTCCAAGCATCCATTTTCTAAGTGCTGCATTCAGGGTCACCAAAGAGAGTGGGAGGGTGGTGGGGGTGGAGGTGGGTGGGCGTTAGAGTTAAGTAAAGTACCATTTTATGTGTCTCGTGATTGATTGACTGTTTTTGTTCAGGCATGCAGTTTGTCTTCATAATTTAACTAGATTTTGTCAAAACACAGTAGGCTTAGTCATTAAAGGACACCCAACAGAGACAGTTCATACAATAGTTTGATTACTGAACCTGAAATATTAACACTATAATAATAATAATAATAATAATAATAATAATAATAATAATAATAATAATAATAATAATAATAATAATAATAATAATAATAATAATAATAATAATAATAATAATAATAATAATAATGTTGAGATGGGGGTGGGATTAAATTTTCTTCCCACTCCTTTTTGAGCGTAAATGAATGATTTTGCAATTAACTTTTCTTTTTATACCCTCATGTATTCTGTAAATGCTCAAAATAAGATTTCATTGATTACTAATGTGTTAGAACACATTTATCTGAGAATCTGAGAATTTTTAGGTATCTGTACTTTACTTGAGTATTTATTTTTCTGGCATCTTTTTAACTTTTACTCCCTACATTTTTGTATAAATATCTGTACTTTATACTCTTTACATTCTCAGAACAGACTGATTACTTTTTCAAACTAGACAAATGTGACAGGATGAAAAATAAGTTGTAAATCATAAATTGTGAATTATTAGATATCATAATTTGTACTTTTTATCTCATCATTTTTATTTTTTCTCTCCTGATTTAAATATTTTATCTCATAATTATGCTTTAAAAAAATCTTCTATTTATGACCTTTGAATTTTTCCTAAATGTCCATACTGTCCATACCCACCAAAACTCAGTACCACGGCCTAATAAAATACATCCACTACACAGTAACTCAGTTTTAAAGGCTTTATTTTTGAATATTTTTCTGTTTTTTCCTGCTTAAATCAGTATTATTTCATCCATAGCAAAAAAAAAGCAGTTTTACTTTTTACTTTATTACAATTGAGAAGTCATACTTTTTGACTTTTACTTCAGTAAAGGAGTTGAATCAGTACTTCTACTTTTACCAGAGTATTTTTTCATACCAGTAGCTGTACTTCTACTTCAGTACTTTGACCACCTCTGCCATGTTGTCACTTTGTATACATTGTCATAGTGCTGTTTTCTTCTATGAATTTTACTGTTGAACTTCAATGGAACTTGCAGTTTTTTCATTGCCTTGAAACTCAAAAGTCCATTGGATAAATACCAATATTTTGCCTCCTGGATGCTCAGCGTCTCTGAGGGTGAACGTCTGGCTTGGACACAGAGCTTTTGCATGATGATTGGAGGACCAGTTAAAAGGTTCAATCCCATTTTGATTGACAGGTATTTTAAGATATACAACATCACTTGACAGCTCAGCTCATTGCCATTATGGACTTTGCAAGAGAAGTCAGAAAAAAAAAAAACTGTATCCCATTTTACTCAGTGAAATGACTTGTTTTTTACTTAAACAGTAAATGAAACACTCATAGTATTTGCTTGTTTCAGTTTAATTTCATTTCAATACTTTCTTGTTCAAGTCCCTGGAAAATATGCCTACATGAAGAGATGGGGACAGAGACTATTTTCTTGTAAAGTAACTGAGGACAGAATTTACATATAAATAAAGGTCTAAATGTTATGATATAACCCAACAATGAGCTTCCCTTGTTTAAAAGACAGGGGTTGCCACTGTCCCAAAGGCAGTGCCAGAGACATTCAGTCATTCTGTACTACAGATGGGGTCACTGAGTTCAAATTTATATTCAGATGAATCATGATGATGGATAAATTGATATTAATATGTTAATTTTTCTTGTTTTCTGATGCTAGGATGCTAGGATTATTTTAGTCTGTATTAATATTAGTTTGTTATGTTTATCTTTCGTCCTTATTTTATTTTATTTTGGTAAATTTGATATGTTTTCTGATTTATTGTTAAACTAATAAGCCAGTTCATTCCTGTTATTATTTTTTTTTAACCTATTTTTATTTTTTACATTTTATGGTTTAGTTGCGCTTTAATTTTCAATACATGTGTATGAAAGTTTGAACTTGAAATTAATTGGATTTAGGGAGAGCCCACTTAATAAACCTTATGATTTTTTTGAGTTTCTATTATTCTTCACATACTGTACATTTTTAAGTGTAAATAAAGGAAAGAAAAGAAAGAAAAAGAACATTTTTGCCAGTCATTGAGTTCATCATTCAGACTAAACTGTGATAGTTCTGATTCTAAATTTTGACAATTCTATTATTATCTAAATTTAAAGTTTGAGGACACCCATCCACCCTTAGTGATAAAAACTTCAATGACCTCTCCTCTGACTTCTTGTCTTTCCTTACTTCTGCTCATCATTGATGCTGTCCTTTTGCACTAACAGCTGCCTTGTTTTGCCTCTTGCAAACACCGTGTCTCCTCGTCAGAAGGACGGTGGAGGTTAGTGAGCCGTGTGTTCGCCCGCAGGCACAGCACACACTTTAGAAAAAAAGCAAAGAGGAGGAAGTCAGCCGCCTCTCTCTGTTTTAATGGTGAAGTAGAGCAGAGTGGTGGTTAGAAATCTGACAGCTTTATCCAGTTGGTAAACAATAACAGATAATATACCTTATTTCTGCTGTCAGGAGAAGAGCACCTTGAACTTCATCTGTGGAAAAAAAAAGTACAAATCAATGTCATTAGAAGAATGTGTGAGTCACCAGTAAAAGCCAAGACATTAGATCAATGACAGAAGTTGTATACTTGTTTTTATGTTCAGTCATTGTTATGTTATGTACTGAGGGGTGTACATGGGTGGAGAAAAAAAAAAGGGTGGGGAAAAAAAAAGAAGTGGAAGTAAGAAAAAAAAAAAACATGCAACTATTTTTCTTGGAATTTCCAAGAAAGTTTGTCAGGATTTTTTTATTTTTTTTTCCCCTCCAATTTTTTTTTCTCCATGTCCCTTCGGGGGTTCAGTAGTTATGTCCCAGTGCACCTTTTTTCACTCTGGTTTTGTTATGATTTCTAATTTATTTCATTCGATTTATGGATATTTTTGCCTTTATAACAATCCCGGTTGTTCATTGGCTTCCGTCATAGCAGATATAAATAGGGAGGCTAAGTCACGTCCTTCTACTTCCAGTCTATGGGTGTTTAGCTCACAAAAAAATTGAATGGGAGTGAATGGAGTGAGTCAAGCTAAATTCCGTTTAACAAGTGTTCTGAAATTCACATATGATAGTAGTTAATAAGAAATATAGATGTGTCATAGGCAGACCACCTGTTTTTGATGGGAAGCAAACGTGATGTTAGGTTTTATGTCGGCTTAGTAAGAGACGACAATGTGTTGCATATGTGGCGTGTAGTCCAAATTATTAATAACAACAATAATAATTAGAAATAATTGGGGGGGGGGGGTGTAAATAGGAGAGGGAGAAAGGTAGAATTTACATCATTAGAATCCAGTGAATCCAAATTTAAAACTGTTACCCTGGATATTGAACCGATATGTTCAACTGTCAGTCATTCCATCATTAATGGGTTTTACTCGCAAATGAATCAGCCATTGGTTAACAGAAGCAGTTAGTTCAAACATTAATAATTATCATTTATTACATGTGTGTGATTCAGGGCACATGACAAACCAGATACCATTCATTAATTTTCTGATCTCAGGCCTCATGAACCTCCCGGAAGGGGTGGAAATTTTAGTTCCCCATTGGACGGTCATTTGGTTTTGGGTGTGGACTGTCTTTTTTTTTTTTCCTGCCTCACCTCCAGCTGTGACACCAGTTCCAGGAGTGCACACGCCAGGGGTTTGCTCTGCAAGATGCAGGTTGGATGCTCTTAGCCTGTTTGCTTTTGTTTCCTTATTGTTTGACCCAAAGTTTTGACAGGGTGTAGTTACGGGTTGAGTTATTAGGCAGGGGTAACAGTATGTAGACAGCTCCTACGTTCCTGTTCAGGGTTTAGCCTGATCCATATACCGTCCTTTTGTTAATTTGGCCAGCTCACCTGGGTCATTCTTTCCTTTGAAATTTTGTTTGTTTTGTTCTGGGCACGAGAAGGGGGATTAATTAAGTTCAAATTAATTTGCTTAAAAATTAAGTTTGAACCCTTTTGTCTCCTGTGCTGTAAAATATGTTACAACCTTTGGGTCATAATATATCTTTGCTGGAAAAAGTGACTTTTTCTTCACTTTTCTTTGTTGTAAAATAATTGACTTTGTTTTCATGAACATCTACATGATGAGTAAATTAAATATTGGGAAAATAGTTGATATAAAGTAAAAAAAATTAAAAAAAATAAAAATAAATACAAAGGATAATATTATAATAAATGGTGATAAAGCTTAAGAAAATTTAAATATAGAGAAAAAATAAATTTGGGAACTGACAAAAATAGTAGTGGGTCTTTACATGTTAAGAGATGTTGATTCTAAACATTCTAATGATACCTTTAGGTAATAGTTGACAGTATAAACACTACATATAACCCCTTTAACACTAAGTATGTTGTGTTAAACTTGTATGAGATAAGAATATCTGCTTTAATGTTCAAAAACCCCAAACACAACTGAGACAGGAAGACATTTGTGGAGAAGTGATGAGGAGGGGAAAGGATGAGGGGATGGAGGCAGTTTATAAATATGATGTAGAGTTTCAGTGCATCTCCCAGAGGGAATAAAAGACTTAAACTAGGCCAAAGACTGTCCACACACACACACACACACACACATACAAACAAACACACACACAAACACACACACACACACACACATACAAACACACACACACACACACACACATACAAACACACACACACATATAAACACACACATGCACACAAACAAACTGTTGAATTAACCCACAACATAAAGCAGTCTGGTTTAGGCAGACAAGAGGAAGACTTCCAGCATAAGAAACTCCTGCAGACAGTTTATCCAGAAAAAAGATGGCAGGAAGAGACAGTGAGGCTCCAGCGAGGAGGAGACAGACGGTCCAGCCGCTCATTAAACTGAAGACCAAGGCCTGCAAAAGACAGTTGGGTGTTTTTTTTTGTAGACAGCCAAAATGTAGAAGGTGTCATAGCTTTGAGTCCACAGTACACTGTCTTTATGAAGGACTGTTGTGGACAGACTGCACACACACACACATACACACACACACACACACACACACACTGCAACATCATCTACATGATACAGTAGAATAGAACATAGTACTATAGAATAGAATAGTATAGAATAGAATTGTATAGAACAGAATAGAATGCAAATTGTATAGAATAGACTAGAACACAGCACTATTGAATAGAATAGAAAATAATAGAATAGAGCACTATAGAATAGAATAGTATAGAATAGAATAGAATAGAAAATAATAGAATAGAGCACTATAGAATAGAATAGTATAGAATAGAATTGTATAGAACAGAATAGAATGCAAATTGTATAGAATAGACTAGAACACAGCACTATTGAATAGAATAGAAAATAATAGAATAGAGCACTATAGAATAGAATAGTATAGAATAGAATAGAATAGAAAATAATAGAATAGAGCACTATAGAATAGAATAGTATAGAATAGAATACAAAAATAGAATAGAGCACTATAGAATAGAATAGAATAGAATAGAATAGAATAGAATAGAATAGAATAGAATAGAATAGAATAGAATAGAATAGAATAGAATAGAATAGAATAGAATAGAATAGATATTTATTGCCACAGGATCAGTTAAGTAGCTCTTTTCTGTTTAGCAGCAAAAAAAACAACAACAGTCAGAGCCAAAGAGACAGTATAAAAATATCACATAAATTACTGAAAAATGTAGAAATGTGCAAAAAGCCACAGGATAAAATATTGAATACACATATAAAACTAAAGTGCAAGTAAAACTACTGAAATATACAAAAGCTAACTAACTAAAGCTATACTATAGATGAGACATATGTACAATAAATGATGATATTTAGACAAGGATGGTGATATGGTGTAACCAACATGATGCTAACTATTGGGATACTTTTTTATATTAAATCTGAATATTAATAATAAAAACATACCATGGAACAAATCAGTAAAAGTTTCACATATGTACAATAGTACACACACAGTAGCAGGTTAGAGAAGAAGAGCAACTGAAGTAGAAACAGATGCACATTCTGGTTTGGAGGTGAGTGTCTAATCAGAACATATGGTATAGTTTGTGGTCCTAACTATGTCCTAATGAGGAGCTCTGTTAAAGCCCTGAACATGCACCTGTTTCCTCTGCAACACACTGGACTGATCCAACCTGCTGCACTGTTTCTATTAAACACCATTAATGATGACACGTTATGTCATTTAACCACTAAAGTACAGCTGATAATTATCCATAATAATATTAGTAGTAAGAATACAAGTAATAGTAATAATATTAATATTAATTGCTGTTATTAATGGCTGTAGTAGTACTAGTAGTAATAGTAATAGTATTTGTAGCTATAGTAAAAAAAAATAGTAGCAGTGATAGTAGTAATAGTAATCATGGTAGCAGTAGTAGTAGTAGTTGTAGCAGTAATAGTAATAGAAGTATTAGTAGTAATAGTAATTGTTTTAATAGTAGTAGTAATAGTAATTTTATTAATAGTAGTAGTAGTAGTAGTAGTAGTAATCATGACAGTAGTTGTAGTAGTAGTAAAAGTAATAGCTGTAATAAAAGTACTTGTAGTAATAGTAAAAAATACTAGTAGTGATAGTAGTAGTAGTTATAGTAATCATAATAGTAGTCGTAGTAATAATAGTAGTAGTAGTAGTAGTAGTAGTAGTAGTAGTAGTAGTAGTAGTAGTAGTAGTTGTAATAATACTAGTAATTATAGTAATAGTATTATAATTTAATAGTAATAGAATTTCCTGTAAGGGATCAATAAAGTATATTTAATTCATTAATTACTAATCATAGTATTAGTAATCATAGTAATAACAGTAGTGGTATACACATAATGATTCATTTACATACAATTACAGAGAAGGGGGAGGTATTTGGAAGAGAAAACACAAAGAAAAAAATATAAACAAACTATGTCTGAAATGATGTAACTGAACTGTAAATTATTTGTTGGAAAAAATACATGTCTGCGCACATGTACATCAACGTATGTAGTATAACATTATAATAATAATCATCTTTAGCATATCATCATCATTAATATTATCATCAATTCCTCAGAAACCATTTATGGAACTGTAGACAAATGCATTCATCTGTACATGTGTAATTTAAATCAAATAGGGTCCTCAGTTAACCCAGTTTACCCAGTTTACCCAGTTTACCCAGTTTACCCAGTTTACCCAGTTTACCCAGTTAACCTAGTTAGATGGTTTATGGGTTATGTTGGTGGTTAACAATAACATGCTCAGATTATTTTATTTTCTATCGTGTAAAGGTTGTTGAAGCTGTATTTGAATCGCTAAACTTCTACCTGGTTGGTGAAGGGTCTGCTGTTGTTTTTGGTGACATGACGAATTACTGGACAGACTGACAAGGACACTTGTGTTTTGTATTCTGTGCAGGTCACACACACAGCAGAGGACAACACTACTGACACTAGGTAACTACACTTCTGTGTGTGTGTGTGTGTGTGTGTGTGTGTGTGTGTGTGTGTGTGTGTGTGCTTGTATTCCTATATTTATGGGTCACACCATGGGGACCTTTGAGACTATAGGGACCAAAATTCAGGTCCCCACAGGGGTTAAATATAAATAAAGGTCTCCACTAGTAAAAATAGAAATGATGTGGCCCTATAAATACATGAATTCATTTTTTTTCTGGAGGTCCCCATAAAGCATATGGAAACAGGTGCAAAGCAAAACATGTATTTTTCAAAGGTTTGAATACAGTATGTGTTTACTTTAAAAACCAAAAAATATGATATTTTTATGTATTTTATTCATTATTCTTTTAAAAATATTATTAATTTTAGTCATTTTTATTTTATTTATTTTGAAATAGTTTTTATATTTATTCATTCATTTTTACTTTTACATTTTAAAAAAACTATTACATTTAAAATTTTAGTAATTATTATATTTTCCTTTTTTTTTTAAAAAATAAAAGAAAAGTTTATACTCATTATCCAAACGCTCCTTGATTACAAACTTGATTCTCGTGACACATGTAAAGAAGTGTGTGTGTGTGTGTGTGTGTGTGTGTGTGTGTGTGTGTGTGTGTGTCTAGGGGGGGACTTCCTGATCTCACTCTCAGACAGATAAAATAAGCTCATGTGATTTCATTTCCATACCCCTATGGTAACCTACATAAATAAAGTCCCCAGTGAACAAACCACTCTTATAGATTTTAACCTATAAAGACCCAAATATCTTCAGACTTAAAATGTTTAATAACTGTTGATCCACTCATCTTATCAATACATGTAAATAATTGGTGTAAAATACAGTTTGTCATATTTTCATGGTCATCAGATATGATCTATTTGGACCTTCAGAGGCTGCATCATCATCTACATCATTAATTCACCAGTAAAACCCAAGGAGTTGAATGAATGACAATGGATGGAAACAGTGCATTTATAGTTTACATAATAAGTTAAATGAACAGATATGAATTTTTAAAAAATCAGCAAAACAATAAATAATGTGAAGAAAAATAAGCAAAGATTAACTCAAATTAAATAAAAGAAGATAATAATCACCAAAAATTTACAAAAAGAAATACTCAAAATGTTCAATGAACTTAACATAAACTTTACAAAAAGTAACATGACCAGAGTAAGTCACAAAATGAACAAATCTGGTATTAAAAAAAGCTTAAAAAAAAACAAAACAACAACAACAACAACAACAAAAAACCATCAATACATGTAAATAATTGCTCTAAAATGCAGTTTGTCATGTTTTCATGGTCATCAGATATAACCCATTTGGACATTCATAGGCTCTATAGTTACCATGGAAACAGGGTCATTTTCTACAACATTGATTCACGAGTAATACCCATGGAGTTCAATCAATGACAGTAGATGGAGACACTTGTTGTTATATTCAGTTATTGATTAGCCTAGCCATGCTATCCCCATTCATTACATGTATAGGTCTAGTGGTGCTTCATAGTCAGGGGGGGCGGGGCTAAAAGGTTGTCTTTCAAATCCTCTGTATGCAATAAGACGGTAATACAACACCAATCAGCATAATCTTTAGGATGATGTAGTTAAACACTGGAAAGTTCACAGAGGAGTCCAGAGAAACCTACGAATGACTAAAACAAAATGGTGGATTACGGAGCTTAACGACTGTTGTTGCTTCTGTAAAAAGAATTTAAATATTGCTGCCGTTTTCACACATTCTTCACTCATCTTTGATACATCACCACCCGTTGTTCTTCGCCTTCTATGGTTGTTTCTGGTTGAATCGTTGCAGCGTCACTTTGTTACGCCCGCCCTCTGCTGCTGTACTTCATCTGTCAGTTTCAAGGAAATCTGTCCAAAAAGCCAAAAGAGTGTAACTACACTACTACGGTAGCACATTAGATTTACTGGCACAGTTTGGCTAGTTATTGATATCTTTACTGAAAATAGTCACATTTTCTTCATTAATCTCACCCAAACTTGGTTGGGAGAGATTATTGTAATCACCGTTTGTCTGTGTGTCTGTGCGTGTGTGTGTGTGTGTGTGTGTGTGTGTGTGTGTGTGCGTCCGCAGAGACATATCATGCTATAACTCAATGCATACTTGAGATATCACCATCAAATTACAAGGGCATGTACATATAGCTAATCTGCACCAGATGCAATGATCCATTTGAGTAAAGGTCAAAGGTCAAGGTCGCATTTAGCAGAAAAGTCAAAATCACATTATTGGGTATAACTCAAGAACAGAGGGTCACAGAACTTACAGATTGGTACCAAACGATGTGGAATGAAGATTTCTACAATTCTCATAATTAGTGTTATCACCTATGACCTAGAGTTATTGAGATCTCTGGAGGTCAATGGTGACATGTCGCAAAATTAACTTCTGTAAAACTGTTTGTGTGTGTCAACCATAGACATATCACACTATACTGGATATATTATCATAATGTTACACGGACTGACACATATATACATTTAACAAAATTATAAATATTACAAAAGGTCAATATCACATTTAGCAGAAAGGTCAAAATCACATTATTGGCTTTAATTCAAGAATGTGTTGTCATAGAAACTTGATATTGGCACAAAATAGGGGCGAGATTAGGCATTCTCTGAATACTAGTTATTCTTTGTTTTAATATAAGTAATTGTGAATTTACTGTGAGAATTCAGGAACACATTATGAGTGAATTAAACATAGAACAATGCATGATTTTTTACCAAACAATGTAAAATACAGAAGGTAGTATTTAAAAAAATGATGGTAAAACAGGTGAGAAATGTAGACATGGAGAAAAAAGTCATTAGGGAACTGACACAAAAATAACACTGAGTCTTCATGGGTTAAAATGAATGTGACCACATCCTTCTATATTATACAAAACCTACTGACCCGCTTTTGGGTGAAACTTGGCTGCAGTAGAGTTCATGGACCAAGGACAAAACCCTTAAGTTTTTAAGCAGATCCATAAAACCAGCTGAAGGATATGGCCTTTTTTATGATTCCAGGAGGGAAATACTGTTGAATGAACATCCAGCAGTAAAAGACATCCCCTGTGGCGGCAGACCTCAGCGTGGTCAGTCACTCACAGTTTGGCAGACTCCTGTTTCTTAAGGTGATGCTCAATGATTTGATTGGAAGATAACCAATCAAAAACATTCAGAAAATCCTCTTCTTTTAACTCTCCAAGGGATACAAACAACATGTATTTCGTATAGATCAGGGATGTCAAAATCGTTTTAGTTCAGTCCGATATGATCTCATTTGGGTCAGACCAGTAAAATAATAACAGTGAAAAGAGTAAAATCACATTATAATGTTCTACATCTACAAAGTTTCACTCAAAATGTGAATAAAATCAACAACATGACATGTCTTGATAAGAAAAACAAGTGCAATTTGAACCATTTTGTGCCTCAGTCTATCAGTTTGTCATTTGCACATGTACAGAAAAACTTACATTTCAATTATAAACACACAAAACATTTAATAACATGCAGAATATTTGTAAAATCACTCTTCTTTTTAAATATTTGAGCTTTTACATTAAAATCTGCACATTATTTATAGGTAATTATTATTAGATTTTACTGGTCTGACCCAAATGAGATGTAATTATTCTGTATGTAGAATCATTTTTACACCATTAATATTTTCATTGTATCTTTTTATAGATCAGATTTGGCCCCTGGCCTTATGTTTGACACCTGTGATATAGTAGCTCCTTCTAATCCTGCCTTTACACCATCAGTAATCAATAATTGATTAGTCAGTTACAAACTGTCAATAAATGTTAATCATATTCTTAACCCTGTAACCCCCTGAGGTATTGTTCCATAAAAAGGTGCTGCTGTGAATGTGTCATTAAAGCTGCTGTAAGTGTGTGTTTGTGCTCTTTTTCTTCTGTGGTTTTATTATTTTACTCTGTCTTTTAAGTCAAAACAGGTGGAGTAACAGAAAAACACAGAGTGGTACATCAATAAAAGATTTAGGGTGTTGAACACAAACTGAATTGGAACACAATGAACAATAAGGTTTTGGATGGTGACCCAGTAGTTTTAGTTTTGGGGCTATTTTTTTCCCCGAAAATAATAAATCAGTCCAGTTGTTTTTTTGGTTTATGGTTTAACTCTGAAAAGCATAGTTACACAGTCGAAACAAGAGGTAGAAGTAACTAAGTACAAGTATTTCCTTTACTGTACTTAAGTAGATTTTTTTAGGTATCTGTACTTTACTTGAGTATTTATTTTTCTGACAACTTTTTACTTTAGAAATTCCTGTTAAAGTGTCTGTGTTACCGGGAATAGGGCGCCACCATTGTCCTGTTTACTGTCATTTTTGAATACATACTGTAATAAAGTTTAAATGAGCACACTCAGAAAAACGCAGGAAACAACAGTAACTTTGTGATGAATGAGGGTCAAAGGGTAACGAAAAGCATCATGGGTAGTTCCCTCAGAGCCAATGGGATGCTATGTACAGTACACACATGACGTATTTACATACATTACGTAGTTACATATAGTAATGTATATACAGTATTGTATTAATGTATTAAGATTCCTTTCGTAAATGGAAAATTCTTTCGTATTCAGAGACGGAAAATTGAGGTAAAGGTTTTTTGTAATTTGGATCATTTGTTCGCTGGGGTCTTTCGTAAGTAGAGGTACCATTGTAATTCATAATTTCTCGGAATACACAGACTGTCTCTCTGCCAAGGCAGACCAGTCCCCGTTGCCTTCACAACTAAAATTCCATCATTTGTTCCTTGTGTCAGTACCAACATTTCCTGAAAATTTCCCCAAAATTCATCCATAATCTTTTCAGTTATTTTACAGTTAGACAAACACACCCTTCCTTATTGAGTCTATATGCTCATACAAAATGAAAAACAATAAGTACAGATGAAAAAAGAATATTTAATCATGATTAATCAAAATTAACCCACTGCAACCCTGTGATTAATCTGATGAAAAATTGTAATCATTTGACCGCCCTTGTCTTTCACATCCTCCTCTTCACTTGTGTGTTCTTATTATTTCCGACGCCTCCTTTTCTTCCTCTTTCTTTCCTCTCACATTTATTTCTGTTTTTCTCTCTCTCTGTTTGTGTGTGTGTGTGTGTGTGGGTGCGTTTTGTGCACCCACCCGGGCACTGGGTTAACTGTTGGGGACTCCTCAGGACCAAAGCTACTGAACCAGTGGTCATGGGCCATTAGTCACACACAGACTGAGATATTAACCTCCATCAGCATCTCCTTCTTCTCTGAAGCGTGTGCCTGCATGTGCACATGTACCTATTTAAAAATTAGATAAATATGACTCATTGAATTATGCTTGTCATACATAATATTGTGTGACAGTTTGTTAGTAACTGGAGACAATGTGTGTGTGTGTGTGTGTGTGTGTGTGTGTGTGTGTGTGTGTGTGTATATTCCTATCTTTATGGGGACGTTGATATGTTTATACAGTCACACCATGGGGACCTCTGACACTATGGTTACCAAAATTCAGGTTCCCACAAGGGTTAAGTATAAATATAGGTCCTCACTAGTAACATAGAAATGATGTGGGCCTATAAATACATTCTTTTTTTTTTTTCTCAAGGAAGTCCCCATACAGCATGAGGGAAACAGGTGCAAAGTGAAACATGTATTTTTCAAAGGTTTGAAGATGTATTTACTTAAAAAAAAAAAAGGATTTATTTTATTCTATTTTTTTTTCTTTTTTTTATTTATGTATAGGCTTTTAAAAATATATATTTATTTAATTATTTGTTTATTTTTACTTTTTTTTTTTAAATGACTGTTATTTTTATTTGTTCCTTTTTATTTATTTATCTATTTTCAATTTCAGTTTAAAATTTGTCTAATTATTTTTTATTTAATTTTATTCTATTTTAAAAAGTGTTTACACTCACTACCTAATGGCTACTTGATTACAAACTTGGTCCTCAAGAGACATAGAAGCGAGTATATATCTGTGTAAAGTATGCAAATTCATGCAAATGATGTAGCCTTATAAATACATTAACTTGTTTTTGTTTTTGTTTTTTCAGAAGTCCCCATAAAGCATGGGGA
Organism: Siphamia tubifer; assembly: GCA_020466265.1. Taxonomy (NCBI): domain Eukaryota; kingdom Metazoa; phylum Chordata; class Actinopteri; order Kurtiformes; family Apogonidae; genus Siphamia; species Siphamia tubifer. The sequence continues at coordinate 18,907,723 of CM035790.1, forward strand.
AAACAGGTGCAAAGTGAAACATTTATCATTTCTTTTAAAATATTATTTATTTATTAAAAACATGGGGGGAAAAAGATGTGTTTACACTCACTACCCAATGGTTACTTTACCTACAAGTGATCATTACAAACGTAGTCCTCATGAGACATGGAAACAAGTGTGTGTGTGTGTGTGTGTGTGTTCAAGCTAAAACAGGAAGCTGGTGTTTCTCATTATACCTCTCGACTTCTCTCCTCCTCTAGTTTTTTTTTTCTTTCTTTTTTTGTGGGTGAATCACACTTGGTGAATACCTGTGAAGGGCACTTGGGCAGAGATGTGTTCTCAAAGCTGCTGCTGCCTCCAGGCACCCAGTCATTGTACAATATATGACTTAAAATGTGTTCCATAAAGAAGACATAGAGGCAACATAAAGAGTCACTTTCAATCATGTATAGTGACTGGTGAAGGGCACTACTATATGTAACCAATCGTGCTCTAATACTCACTGGGATTGAAAAACAACATTTATCCCTTTCACGCCCTACATAGTTGATGGAAATTTCCACTAAATAAGCACTTAGAGCGTATAGAAAAACAGGATGAAGGATGGATGATGTGTGGGCTTATGGTTTTTCACATGTACAGTTTAAAGAAGGTGTAGAATAATAATACTCCATCTGACAATTTAAAAAATATATATATTTAGGTTAAACAAATTCTGTATAATAAGATCTGATGTGGACCAGATGACCCCTTTGGATCGACCACTGTGCGCTAACTCTAAACGGGGTCACCGGTTGTGAGGTCGTCCGACTCTAAATCAGGCATTTGGCAGGAAGAAGGACATGAAGCAGGTACCAAAGGGGGTCAGATGGAGGATGAGGAGAAACAAGGGCAAGAAGGTAAGACGAAGAGGAGGATGAAAAGAGTGACGGAAGGAAAAAAGGAAAGGAGATGAGAGGAAGAGCATGGGCAGGATATGATGCAGACAGTGGGTAGGAAAAAAAAAAAACTGACATGAAGAGGAAAAAGCATAAAAAGAGCTGAAGGAAAATGGAAACATGACAGAGGAGATGAAAGAGAAAAGAGGGATTTGGAGAAGACGTGAGAGGTGATGGAGTGAGAGAGGAGAGGACAAGGGAGGTTAAATGTCAACAGGAGAAGATATTACATATAGATTTAAATTGATCAGTTGTGTCTTTGACTGTCCTTCATCTTTCTGGAACCAACATCTAAGCAAAGGCCCAGAAGCACAGGGTTTATAATATAGCCACAAGTGCATTTACAGGTTTTATTTGGTTGCAGTTCTTTTTTTTTTTTCACATGGAGCGCTCAATTTTAGAGTGCAGAACGAGAGGAGTTATACCCCTCAAAGTGCCCTTATCTCAGGATTTTTTTTTTTTATCTCGTGATCAAATCTTCAGGGCCGGCTTTAGGCATAGGCAGACTAGGCAGTCACCTAGGTCACCAGATGTCTTGTCAAGTCCCACAGAATTAGAATATTAAGCCACTGTATTTTCCAGACTTTAAGGCACACATAAATACCATTTTGTCACAGTGTGCCTTATATGTGGATTAATTCTGGTTGTGCTTTGTGACTGGGAATTTTGACTTTTAGTAGATAATTTTAAATTTTTTATCTCATAATTTAGACTTTTTGTTGCATACTTTTGACTTTTTATCTCAGAATGTTTTTTTTATCTCATAATTTTGACTTTTTATCACATAATTCTGTGCTTCTTATAGTGTGGAAAATACAGTAAATAACGCATTAAACTTAATGACAGTGATTATTCCACAAATATTTCAGGGTATTAAATTTTTTTTTGTAAAAAGGCTAATATTTTTTATTCTTTATTTTACCATATTAACAAAAAGGAAAATTAGTTGAAGGTTGGTTTCCATTATTTCTACATTATTATGACAGTGTTTTACTTTTCACATCCACTTTAGATTGAATTGAACTGAAATAATTTGAATTTCCTTGATTAGTAATTATCTTAAGGGTAATTTTTGCATTTCACACATTCATCCTAGGGGCCAGATTGGACTCTTTGGCGGGCCGCATTTGGCCCCCGGGCCTTATGTTTGACACCTGTGCTGTAGTCACTCAGAGTCACAGAGTCATAAAAGTCTTTCTATGAATGTCTCAGACACAGTTTGGATGTTTGATGTCTGTCTGCTGACTCAGTGGTCTGTTTACTAATGACAAGTCACAGCTTCCACGAATACATAATGGAGGGAGCATGGGGGGGGGGGGGGGGGGGGTTAAGGGGCAGGATTATGTGAAGAACAGGAAGTGTCAGGCTTTTGGGATGGCAGACACACACACTGAAGTAAAAGGATGGAGGATAGGAGGAGGGCTGCTGTTTAGGCAGTAATAAAGGTCAGAGACTCTGGGGGGCCCAAAGCTGTCAGACAGACAAACAGACAGAGAGGGAGGTGTTGTATGTGGGTGTGGGGGTGTGCACACAGGGAGCCAAGAAGAAGGGGAAAATTATGGTTTGCCTTTGCCATGTGCGACAGAGCTCCTAGTAACTGCTGATTTTCAACACCAAAACTAAAACCTATCTAATTATCTGAACAATGGCAGCTAATGGGTATGGAGCTCAGTAATTAATCAAAAGTATATGTTATTTTGAGCTTAAAATCTTGACAGGCCTTTCCTCCTCACAGGCAATAAGGCTAACTGGGATATTTAAGGGTGAGATGTGTTTGTTGCAGGATTTTGACTAAATCCCATGAATTTAATTACAAATGGAAACACAGTCAGGATGAGCTTTATATCATCACAATGAATCCAAACAGAAAATTCAAATAGAATAAATGTATGGTGGCATTTAAAATTATTTTCTATTCTATTCTGTTATTATTATTATTATTATTATTATTATTATTATTATTATTATTATTATTATTATTATTATTATTAGTAGTAGTAGTAGTAGTAGTAGTAGTAGTAGTAGTAGTAGTAGTAGTAGTAGTGTTATTATAAGGGTGACACAATGATGTAGTGGGTAGCACTCGTACCTCACAGCAAGAAGGCTTTGGGTTCAATTGGGACCATTTTGTGTGGAGTTGGCTCTCTCTGGATACTCCAGCTTCTTCCCACCATCCAAACATATGCACTAGTAGGTTAATCTAAATAGCCCATAGGTGTAAATGTGAGTCTAATTGTTTGTCTCCATATGTCAGCCCTGCGACAAACTGACACAGAGTGGTCCAGAGTGTATCCCATGCCCTTAATGCATAAAAACACACCGTGACTTCTGTGAAAGTTCCCAAATTATTTCATATTTCATAATAGTATCCTCTATATTTTATGTAGTTTCAATGAAAATCTGATATTTTCTTATATTTAATTTACTGATCATGTGCTTTAATCGTCATAATGATATTACATTTAAGGGTTATTATATGAAAAACAGGAAAAACTTAGGGTTTCTTTTTTTCCAGTAAGTCTGTCATTAATTGAATATAAACCCAATGTGTCCATCCACTGTTGGGTTTTACTAATGAATCAGTGTTGTAGAACAGAGGTCTTCAACCCTGGTCCTCAGGGCCCACTACCCTGTATGTTTTAGATGTCACCCTGCTCCAACATACTTGATTCAAATGATCAGCTCATCATCAAGCTCTGCTGAAGCCTGATAAAAGATAATCAGGTGTGTTGGAGTAGGGTGACCAGGGTTGAAGAATTCTGTTGTAGAAGATAGCAGTGTTTCCATGGCGACTATGAAGACTCTGACTATCCAAATGGGTCATATCTGATGACCATGAAAAGATGAATAACTGTATTTTACAGCAATTATTGACCTGCATTGATAGGATTAAAGGATAGACAAGTATTAAACAATTTAGAATCTTAAATTATTTTGCTTGCTGGTGGCTGTTTGGGTCTTTATTGGTTAAGTGGCTGGGACAAGTTCCACTTACCCCCCCATCACCCCAGTGAAGATAAAGCAGGTTCAGAATATAAGTGAATCATCATCATCATCATCATAATCAGTAGTAGTAGTAGTAGTGTAGTAGTAATGTTCTCTTTCTCCATCATCAAGTCAAGTTGGCAACATAATTCCTGTTTTTGACATTTTCCTCAGCTTCATTTGTGTATTTTCAGAGATATTCCCCCAATTTGTGACAACACTGATAAGAAAAAGCTGATGTCAGTTTCGCAAGAAATGCGTTAGCATTTATTTTGTCTTCTAGCCCCCTCTTGTGGCATTAGGAGCCTTAAACGTGATACATTGTATTTGCTACCGCGTATCCGTTCATTTTGGACCTTACAGGCAGCCATAGGGGGGAAGTAAGCGTCGCCTTAGCAACGGACAATACGTAGCATCAGTGATAGCATATCTATCGTAGCATTTCCACTGTCATGGAGAAGTGTAATGTTTAAACTAAAACGCATTTAGGCTTTAGTTGGCCCTGTTTAAGCAACAATGGCCACAAGTAACCCGTCAGTGTTTCTGCTCACAGTGAACGGACAAATTGAAGGAGCCAGTGTGAGTAGTCTGACTGTTAGCTTGTAGGCTAATTTCTGCTAGCATAAGCAGCGGTGATTTGTGTCATTATTTTTCGTTCTTATACATACATTACTAGGCTTTAACTTGATATTTTTTCTATTACAGTTTCCAGAATTTGATAATTTATACTGCAAATACTGTTTTGTCTATGGACATGACTGGACTCCCACGTCGGTGAGTTACCAAGTATTCAGCAGAAAAATAGTGAACTTTTTAGAGATATAAACGTTTCACGAGCATGTATGAATTCCAAAGCAGTGTTTGACAGTCACATTATTATCATATGAATCTAGGTTTTATGTCCTTAATGAAGCTCGCACGAATGCTATTTGCAAATCTCTGCCTGTCTTTCGTTCTAGGGGCTGGAAGAAGGGATCACTCAAATAACCTGCAAAGGCAACCAGTCTTCACACAAATTAATATGGAACTTTCCACTAGAAACGACCTTTAAGAGCACAAGCCCATGTGGATGTGAGGTTTACACACAACTCTAAGATCTGCTACATTTGTTAACAGTTTCTCTAAGGTTCAATTAAATTGTATTTATAAAGCCCCAAATCACAACAACGTTGTCTCACAGGGCTTTACAGAAACACAATCGACTATAGAAATATATGAAAAGTCCCAAGCATCCCCTGTCCTTATACTCTCCTTCTTGGAAAGAAAAGAAATATTCAAATATTTTAATAAAAATAGTTCTAGGTAATAATCAGATTAAAAAACGCCAAACCATTTTATTCAATGTAGACCATCAATATTAGGTCAATCTCTACCAAATCTCTATTAATAAATGATTTAATTAGTGATCAGAAGATTGATATTTTAGCTCTGACTGAAACCTGGCTTCAGCAGAATGAATATGTCACATTAAATGAATCCACACCACCAGCTCATGTGAAGGTTCTAATGAAGTTTTAGACACATTGGGAACCATATTTGCATGTTTAACCTATAAAGACCCAAACATCTATTTTGTATGTAATTTGTTTGTTTGTTTATTTAGTTAGTTTTAGTTTATTTCAAATACATACAATCATCAGATAACAAAGCACTATACAACATGGTTGTCAAGACAATACAGTGTATATGACACATTACTATATAAAACTGTCTGTCATGCAATACATTATTAATACAAGAAATACAATATAAAACAGCCAAGAATAACTAGTGACATGAAAATAAAAATGACCATCACTGACCAAAACCATCTACTGATGTAAACAGTTTAACATCTGCTGATCCACTAATTCTATCAATATTTATAAATAATTGTTGTAAAACGCAGTGTGGTCACCAAATATGACCCATTTGGATGTTCAGAGGCTCCGAGGTCAACATGGAAACTGTCATTTTCTATAACATTGATTCACAGGTAAAACCAACGAAGTAATAATGACAGTGGTTTGACACACTGGGTTTAATGATGGATTTGACTGAAAAACTCACTTTTTCTTCAGTTTTCTCTGCTTTTCATATAATAACCCTCAACATTAATTGAGTGTTTATGAACATCTTCATGATCAGAAAATTAAATACAGGAAAAAACTTTATGCTTATAAAATACAAAATACAGAGGATAATAAAATAAACAAATGACCATGAATCACTTAAGAGAACTTATATAGAGAGAAAATACATGAAGGATTCATCATAAAAGTAGTGCTTGTGTCTTTATGGGTTAAAAATATACTCTCTAGGATGGACTTGAGAGTAACACATTATTTCTTCTTTATTTTCCAGGGCCTCAGCTTGTGGTGAGTGTGTACGGTCCGGATGTGTTTGGAAATGATGTTGTCAGAGGCTACGGAGCAATACACATCCCATTCACACCTGGACAGTCAGTATTACCTGTTTGCACTTCCTTTCAAGTAGTGATAGTTGCATCATTTATCATTTCTTTATTTTAGATTTTGTGTGGCCAATAAAAATTCCACACTAGGAAAATCGGTTGCCATATTTTTCTATATTTTTTGTCTATGGCTCATTTTCTCAAAGAATGGTTGTTTTAAGGATGAGGGTTTTATTACATTAACATAAAAATCTTTCTTTGATATATCTTTCCTAGGCATTCGCGTAACATCCCTATGTTTGTTCCTGAGCCCTCGTGGAGGCTTCAGAAATTCACAAGGTGAGACGTGTTTCATATACTGACGAGCTTTCAGCATTCTGTCTCTTAGTAGCTGTGGTGTTGCAGATGTGGTCCAGTTGGATGCAGCAGACTGTCATGGAGCTTTATCAAATATTTACTGTTCGTCTGCATCTGCATGTGTTTATTACTGAGGATGCAGTCGGGGGGGGGGGGGCACACCACATCAGTTTGCATTGTCAACAACTGTTAACAGACAGATGTACATTTTATCATAACATGAAAATACGTAGCATGTATTGTTAAAAGTTTTGACAGATTTTTAAAGGCAAAATTTGAACTAATGATTTCTTCCATTTTCCATAACAATAATATAACAATTATGTGACCACTCACAATCTTTAGTTACAGAAATAGATGTTTTTCTTAGCATTTCCATTTTATTCTCTTCTTTCAGTCATTTCTAATACTGTTTTTCTGTGAATTGTTAGAATATAGTTAGAAAATTCTGCAAAAATGCAGGTTTTTTTTTTTTTTTTTGTCAAACACCAAGAAGAATAACAAAACACTAAAATCACCACAACTAACATTTTTCCTCAATGTTCGGCTGAATCTCATTTCACCCCTTAGCCCTACTCCTACCCCCTACCCCTTCAAATGGAGCTGTAAGGCGTAGGGCTTGAAAACGAACCCCTATGAATGGGGACACCCCTTCAACACTCACCTACATCATCAGTTCGCTCCTCCAGTTGTTACGTAACCAAAAATGACAGCTGTTACCGGAATTAACCAAACATGTCTGTTGCTGTATTTACTAATATCTGCATCAAATCAGAGAAGTGCTATGCATCAACCGATTACTCCACGTTTACATGTTTACATTTTTACAGGTTACACTATATCTGATGAAGTCCTTGTAATACATAAGTAATGTGATATATGTAATACATAATATGTTTTGCCACAATATGAATAGAAAAATGTCAGTTCTTCTTTCATGTTGTGAAATGTGTGGTGTTAATTAGTAATAGCACATTAGCACCACCTACTGTTGGAGAGTGTGAATGGATGACACTTAACTCTATGAAAAAGAAAGCCCTGGATTGCTTTCTTAGAATTATTTTTTTGCCGAAAGGCCTGTGACCCAATGAAAATAGGTTTGTGACACACTTTTAGGTCAAGGCCCACAAGTTGAGAATCACTGCTTTAGTGGTAACAAAATTATATTAATATATATATATATATATATATATATATATATATATATATATATATATATATATATATATATATATGTATTTATAATGTATTTATAATATATGTCATCTTTATAATAATATTGTTAAAGATGATCAGATTATATAACAAACAATATACTTAATATATTAGTAACTTTAATCTCAATTAAGAAAATAGTTACACATGTAGTGTATAACAACTGTTCCAAGCACTACAAATGCATTTTTTAATAGAAAAGGCTGATTACCCTGCCCCCTAAATAAAAGAATCTTATCTGAAAGGGAGAGGGCTGTTGTGTTGATCATGATACTTAACAAACCATCCAAATCTGAACCACCTGAAATATGTCATTAAAAGTGTAATTTTACAAATATTCTGCCCGTTTATGAATGTTTTGTGTATTTATAATTGAAATGTAAGTTGTTCTGCACATGTACAAATGACAAACTGATAGACTGAGGCAGAAAATTGTTAAAATTGCATTTGTTTTTCTTAAGACATGTCAGGTTGTTGATTTTATTCACATTTTGAGGGAAACGTTTTAGATGTAAACATTTATCATAATGTAATTTTACTATTTTCACTGTTATTTTACTGGTCTGATCATATTGTGCTGAATGTGGCCCCCTGTTTTTAGACATTCCATGTTTTCTTACTAATGCCTAAAATCACTTAAGTTCTTACATCAATATCTATGACATTGTACTGGTAAAAACTGTGCTTTTAGACATTCCATGTTTTCTTATCTGTCTGTTATAGTCACATGATACACACAGGAGTTAGTTTATTGCATAACCATTGTTTTTGATTGACTTAATATTTTTTTCTACAACTACAGTTAAAGTTAGTTGAAGATCACACCCAATGTTTTTGACAAGATAAAATCAGCTGTCCTTTTCCCATCATGCAGTTGGCTGTTGGGACGGCGACCAGAGTACACGGACCCTAAAGTCGTGGCCCAGGGTGAAGGCAGAGAAGGTTTGTTTCATATCACATGTGGATAAATGTGTTCATTAGAATGAAATGAATATAGAAAGGGTTATTATAAGGGTTGTTATTATTTCGCTTCAGATAGAAAATTTGTCATGTTAAATTTATAAAAATTCAATAAGATATTTGGTGTAGTCTTCGACATGTCATTTAAACTGTTTATATGATTTATGTTTCACAGTGACGCGTGTCCGGTCACAAGGGTTCGTCACAGTCTCCTTTCACATAATGAGTAAAGACATGAAGAAAATGGGCTACGACACTGGACCATCAAACCCTGCCAACACACAGCCGTACTCCACCATAACTGAAGAACAGATTTAAACAGGTTAATGAATCCACATGTTTTTCAGATTCAGCCTTTAAGGATATTTAGTCCTTTACAAATACATTTCAGTGACCTGTTTACCGTTTGAAGACAACGTTTAATCATACTTGGATTTTATATTAAAATTTGTAGAAATTTAACTGAATATTTTAGATTTATTCAAATATAACAAGCTGTTTTATAAGCATTTGTATGGTTGTACATTTCAATGCTATATTTGTACTTTTTTAAATAAATATGGAAATCATATTTGAATGGGTGGAACATTATTTTCTGGTTTAATCCATAAAGATCCAAACATCCATCACCGACCAAAAGCATCTAAACTGTTTAATACCCGTTACTCCATTAATTGTATCAATACATATAAAGAACTGGTATAAAATAAAATTTTTCATCTTTTCATGGTCATCAAATATGATCTTTTTGGACATTTAGAGTTTGTTACCATAGAAACACTCTTCTACAGTAAAATTTGATCAATGAAAGTGGATGGAAATATTTGGTTTATGTTCAGTTAATATTTAACTCCCTTTTTGTTGCGATAGCCTTCAACTTTAATCTGAGTTTTTAAACAACACCTTCATGATCAGTAAATTAAATACAGGAAAATACCTGATTCATGACAAAATGCAAAATACAGAGGATAATATTCTAATACATAGAGATAAATCTCTTCAAGATTAGATGGGGGAAAAAAATTACCTAAACACAATCTACCCATTTTTTTTCTTTTTATGCTTGTAAACTGGGTTGAAAGAAAAAAAATACACAAACGATATATTAACAGAGCTGAAGAGATACACATTTTATTTTGAACAAATGCAGCTACATCCAACAGGGTGCGACCTGCTGCTTTTGTTTAGATGCCGGTAAAATACCACTGTGACTTTTCCTACAAAAAATCCCATTACACAGAATAATAAGGTATACAGAAGAACAGTATGTTACAATAGTACAAATGATAAATTATATTATACAGTTATAATGCCAGGGTTGAGCATGTATCCGATAAAAAAAAAGCAGCCTGCTCCCAGTACTACAGTATGAGAAGGGTAAATAGACAGAAACGGGGAAAGAATAAAGGAGGCGGATTACGCATATAAAGACAGTCCATAAAGTCAGTTAGTCCTCTTGATAAAAGCATAGTGAGTACAGAGTAACACACAGAGCAGCGCGCTACACACAGGCCACAATTTCACTGCACCTACGACAGCCACACATCTGCAACTGCACAGTCGTCTGACTATTTGGGATTTGTTCAAGTCAGACCTTTTTGATGCATTGATAACAAAATTCTCCAGGGTGCAGCGAGGTCTAGGCCTGTGAGAAAGTAACATGTCTGTATGAGAATCCATGTAGCATTAAAACGAACAAACAAAAAGCTTTATTCGCAAGACATCCAGCGTTAAGTCTTCATATATTTTTACTTTTCCGACTCCAATTTTTGCATATATTTAGTTGAGATTAAAATGTTTGCTGGTCTGCAAGTAAATACCAAAACCATTCATTCAGCGCCCCCCGAGCATAAAAAAAAAATCACCACCCTCATTAAAATCATACACACAGTTGGAGCTGCCCCTCCTTTTGCCTGAGAGAAATGGAGGTCTGCAGTTAGTGGAAATATCAAGGGTCCTGCGGAGTAGTTTTCATACCACAGCAGACCAGTGCTGTGTTCTAATATCCATACTGTCAGGAGTACACTTTCTGTACTTACTAAGTGTACACATTTCAGCGGGTAAGTACTGTTGTATGGGGAGCTTAAAGTCTCCGCCCTTTCCAGGAGGCTCATGGAGCCCGAGACAGGAAAATGAATGAATGGTATTCAATGGGAAATAAAATACAAAAATCGTATCTGGTTTGTCACGTGCCCTATGTTGTACCTCACAATACATGCTAATTATTGATGCGTGTTTCAGCCGCTTCTGTTCATAAACGGCGGATTAATTTGCGAGTAAAACGAGTTAATTTGGACTCCACGCCTGGCGCGCATGTGACGTCACATACGCGACGCATTGTAGTCTCTTACTAAGCCGACATAAAACCTAACGTCACGTTTGCTTCCCATCAAAAACGGGTGGTCTGCCTATGACACATCAAATATTTCTTAGTAACCGTTATCACATGTGAATTTCAGAGCACTTGTCAAATAGAATTTAGCTTGACTCGCTCCAACCATTCCCATGCAATTTTTTTTTTGCTAGCTAAGTACCCATGGACCGGAAGTAGAAGGGCGTGACTTAGTCTCGCCATACTGTATGGTGCACTTACCGGAAACGACGGTCACGACTGCAGCCCACCAAAGGACGTTCAAAAAACGCTCAAAAGTTAAACTTTTCTAGTCTGCTCGATAAAAAAAGAAATGCAATTTTATGTATAAAATGTGACAAAACTAACATTTGTAAAGTTCCGTGGGTGGAGCGGCTGCTTCCTGCCTTAGCTCCACCTTTTCTGCTACATAGTTAAGATGGTGGCTGAGTGCAAGAAGTGTACATGTTTCCACACTCAGAAACTTAACTGCTATGAGTACATATCTGGGTATTTTAAGCACACTACTTTGTTGCCCAAATTGTGATGTGGCAACCCTGCGTACCCAAACTAGGTATGATAAGTACGGAGGGTATGGATATTGGAACACAGCCCAGAAGAGCGCACCAACTTGCACCAAAAGAAAAAAAAAAGGAAAAAAAAACAAAACACCCTTTTTCATGGTAATAACATTGGCAGTGATAACAACAAATGAAAAAAAGGAGTACAGTGACCTACAGTGACCTTTTTACCGGGTGCGATTCATCTTTAGCCTCATTTTCTCCACCACTTCTTCTCAACAAACAGAAGTAGACACTCAGCCTGCTGTCAGTACATGAGCTGCTCAGTAACACTTTCTTATACTACGTCTTGAACAAATGGTAAAATAGCTCTGAAAAACAAAATCTTAATATCATGAGCATCTACAGTATCAACAAAATTATGTCAGTGAGGCATGACCCTACTGTAAAAAAAAAAATACTCAAAAGTATGATGTTGAGAAATGACAGTTACTATGACTTTGGTAACAGTTGTGCTTCTAAGACTAAACTACAACAGAATTATAGAAAAAGACAGAACAGAGATGACGCGTGACTTAGCTAGTACGAAGCTCTGACACTCAGACAGCGCCGCCTATGGATCTATCTAGGAGTAAATAACAAAACAACGCAGAATAACCGCCTGTTTGCATCACGTGTCTCGTTGTTGATTGCTGTGGGAATCCCAGTGCTATCAATAGACCGGTCCAGGAACAACCCTTTTTGAGTGGAAGAGTGTGTACATCTGCGACATAATGTTCTTGCAGAAGGATTAGCTGAAGTAAATCCACTCAGAGGTAAAACTCTGTCAGGGGTTGGCGTACCCTTTAAACTAAGAGCTATTCTGTGCAACACTGTCAATGCAGTTCCACTGTTTGACCTGTAGTTGCACACGCACACACACGCGCACACACACACACACACACACACACACACACACACACACACTTAAGGCTGCAGATGCTTACATTATACTCTGATTTATTCATTTATTTTGACTTGCCAGCATTAGAAACTAACTTTAGCCATTTCTAAGTCAGCTTTCTCTTCCACTTCACTATGTGAGGAAAAAACAACAAAAAAAGGAGGGGGATGGGGACTCACAAACTCATAAGCATAGCCCTCTCTCTTCCCTTTGACCCTAAAAGAAATCAAGTGAAATCATAATTTAAAAAAAAAGTCCCACAATGCCTCACTGCATCTAAAAATCCAGATAATGAAATACTGAAGCAATCACAGTTTGTATCTTTTGCTATGAACACACACACACACACAGAGGGACACAAATACATCCAAATATAGCTGTTAGTATCTCAGCGTTAACGTACGAATGCAAGCTTTTCCAACTCCTACAAGGGGGCGGGTTCCAAAGTGTTGGGTGAACGGTGTTGGGTAAACGGTCTGAGTCGAAAGGGAGTGACGACTGAATTGGAGTTGTGAATGCGTGGTACCGAGAGTTGAGGCAGTGTGTGTGTGTCTGTGTGTGTTGTCCGGATCGTTTTAAGCGGCGAGCCTCCCTCCCTAAGCTAAGGTGTGACGGTGAAGCCCAACAGTCGCAGAAAAGAAACGAAAACAAAAACCAAAAGCAAATATTGTGCAAAATCCCTGCTTAGTAACACGCAAACACACAAAGTATAAACACATCTGACCATCTCTTTCATTCCTACTCCAGTGTGGGAATTTCCCACTGGAATATACACAGTGTAAAAGTACTGAGATGTGCACGTACACACACATAGACACACTCGCACTAGCTGATGGGGCTTATAAAAGATTAGCTCTAGCGGAGAGATCAGATCGTGGCGTTAGTATAGTCAGACTCTCCTGTCACTCCTCCACAAAAGGGAACGGCAAGGGAAGGGAGAGGAGGCCAGAGAGTGAAAGGAGGAGAGACCGAATTCCTGTCCTGCTTCCGTGGAAAAACTGTAAACACCACTACTGCTCTGGAAGTCTAGTCTGCTTGTGGCCATCATCATCAGATCAGTATGGAACACACAGGAGTAGGCAGCTTGAAGCATTTATAGAAAGAGAGGAAGAAAAGTGTCTGGTAAAGTACAGTAGGAAGGTGCCAGGCTGGAGCTGGGACCTGGCTCGGGGTTAGTTATAAAGGGATAAATGGGATAAGACATCTCCTTGTTCATGTTGAAGCTTCTTATTGAGCCAAAGTGGAAGAGAGAGAAAGAGAGACAGGAGAGGTCGCTCTGGGGCGCTTCATCCCCGACTTATCCCCTCACAAAAGGAAGGGGTTGGTGGTTCCGGTCGGCTGAGCCCCGGTCTGGGGGGGCATGCTCATCAGGGGCTGTGGCATGGACATGGACGCCGGGATGCCCGCACTCATCCCCACACTGGTCCCCCCTCCCACAGGGCCGACCCCCATGCCGGGCACCACGCGGCCCATGGGGGCCATTCCTGTCAGGGGGACCATAGTGATGGGCTGTGCAGGCACGGAGGCCAGGGACATGGGCTCGGCCATGGTGCCAAAACCAGAGGGCATGGGGCTGACGCGCATCTGGTTGAGGGTGGGGGGAGCTGGCTGGGTCACTTGGAAGGGGTTGGCATGGGGCGCTGGAGCTGGAGCGGCACCACCTGCGTAAAAACACAGGAAAAACAAATATGACGAAGTTTCAAAGTAGATTACATGATAAGAAAGGCAAGTGTAAAGAAGTAATCCAGTTTTAAGGGGGAGAGGCTTACGACTCTGAGCAATAACATATTTAATCATTACCTAGATAAATGGAAATGCAAATACACAGTAAGAGAACAACACAGATTATTTTTTGTGGAATTCACAGCGCATTGTGTTCTGACCCCAGATTGGCTAAGGGACTGTAGACCCTTGTCAATCATTCTCCTCCCTGCCGTGTCTTTGACAGATTTACATAAAAGTTTGATCGCAAGCAGTGTGACTCTGCAAGTTTTCTCCACACTCAAACCTACAATGTTGACAAAACATTCTGTGCCAACAAAAGCATCTGCAATCGCACCCAAAAGGCCGAGGAAGATGCTCACCATCTCAGAAAAAGTTGGACTTGTGGACACGCTGAAGGAAGGTAAAAGTTATATAGCTGTAGGTGTCATTATGGAATAAATTAAACTTCAGTTTGTTACATAAAGAAAGAGGAAAATAACGAAAGGATGATCGTAGCAACAAGTTTTAACAAGGATGTAAAAAGGGTTGTAAGTGTCCACAGCATGAGTGGAGTATACCAACAGTATAAGTTACGATTAATTTCTTATGTGTCCAACCTTTAAACAAGTGAGAAATGTGAGTAAATTTTAATTCTGTCTGTGAAAAGAGTATAAAGTGTTTTGGTGAGGGGTTTTACAGCCTTAAAACATAAAATAAGTTTAAAAAAAGAAAAAAGCTGACTACTTAGCAGATTATTTTTTAGACTATATCCCCTGCAATAAATGAAGGGCCACTATTTAATCAAAGAGAATTAAGCAGTACAGACAGGGTCAATTTACCAGCTTTAAGCAGTGATGCATGATGGGTATGTTTGACCTTTGTGTTCAGGCCTCCATATCTTACTCCTTACCGACCACATTCTGAGCCCAGCCAACAGTTTCCTAATTACCGGTAGTAAAGTTATAGTTGTCATCTTAATTTCAATTACACTTCTGACTTCCTGTTCAAAACAAACTAATAGCATTAGTGACATTAACCAAACCCACCTGTGGAAGCCAAGAATGGGTTAACGACTGGTGCGGGCTGAGCTGGTTTAGTCACAAGGGAATCCAGATTGACCAAGGCAGCGTTTGGACCCAGGAAGGACTCTGGAGTCTTCCTGGTAGGGTTCATAGATGTAGATGTGGAGGTGGGCAGAGGGTCAAAGAGGTCCAAGCTACCACTGCTCGCGAGACTGGCTTGAGAGGGAATGGAAGAAGCTATGCCTCCATCACCTACAGGAACAAAGAGCAGGGGTGTGAAGTAAAATAAAAGTGAAGCGTTGCTAGAACATTCCCTCGAAGAAACAAAAAGGCAGAAGGTGAAATATATTGATTGAAAAATAGCAGAAAATGTTCTTGTCTCATCTAAAGCATTCTATAGGTTAGTCACTAAGCTCTCATTCACACTAAGATAGGATGAGATCACTGAAGGCCACAGTATGATTCACATCATTTTCATACTCATGTTTTATGGATGGATGGAGACATCATCATCCAGGAAGAGACCACACCCATTCAGGTTTTTGTTTTAATTTGCAGTGATTCAGGTGCTTAATCACAAAAAGAATAATGTATTTCTGATACTTGGGCTATGACTCGAGTTTTATGGATTTGATGAAAAATTGGTGTTAAAAGTCATACACCACTTTTAAGAAAGTCTTTAAAAGGTATTGAATTTGATATGGTAGGTCTTAAGTTAAGTTTTCATGAATTGAATGTGTCCAGGAAATATCCAAACTGCAAAGAAAAGAACGTTGTTCAACTCAGTTCCACCCATTCCAACCTGGCAGTTTATATTGAAATTAGGAACAAATTATCATCAAATTTGCAGCCCTGGGTGGGAACCAATCATTCATTACTTAAGCTATTTACAGATTAGATGAAAAATTTAGGACAGAAGTCATACCCAGCTTTAAAGTATTAAATGCAGCTATGTAAATTCAAGATTTTTTTAAACTTTGTTGGAATCCTGATTATTTTCACTTTTTAATCACAATGATTTACATTGTTTTATGCTGTGAACATTCAATATTAGGTCATTATAGCAGAAAAGTTTAGAAATCCAAGGAGAACACAAAAAAGGGCAGCCACTTGATGTTCTTCAGACACACTCACTTGAGTCAAAGACTAAGAGAAAATGTCAATGGAGTTGACCTGATGAAACAGTCGTTTTATTTTTTAACATTAAGTTTTATTTTCCAAAATGTATCACCTTTCTGTAAGTATATTTGACTTGACATCTAACATGGCCGACTTAACATTAATAATAAATAAATAAATCAGTAATTCAAGCACTTTTCAGACCTTGAAAACACATTGTAATTCAAGCATTTTCAAGGATTTCAAGCAACAGTTAATTTTGAGTAACAAAATCTAACATCTCACTTGTCAACTCCCTTACAATAAAATGTGTCACCCCCTGCATATGTGCATTCAAAAATATCTGTCAAATTGTTCTGACTTAGTGTAATAAAACCATGACACACTTATGAACATCTTAAAGACAGACTGGCTGTTTGTTAGTTTCTTGCAGTGGAGACATTCATTAAAGTACTCAAATATTAAACCGCACGGAGCTAGCATGCCAGCAAACACTCAGTTTCTAAGTCAGAAACTGAGATGTGCTGCATCCAAAAAGTCTTCTAAGTGCAGGCCTTCCGTGATTTTGCTGAAGTTGTCACCGAATGACAAGGTGACTTAGTGCTTCTGCAGAAGCTGTCCTCGGTGAGAAAACTCATTTTGTTGCCAGTGTTTGTACTCCCTCTCACCGAACCTTTGACTCAGAGCAGTACGTGTTGAGTTAGACCAAAAGTCTGACACCAATGTCACCTTCCCACGCCCAGACTACAAAACCACATGAGAAAAACACTTAGCCCTGCACCAGGCTGTTCTTAGAAACCCTCTCACATGCATACCTGAACTTGGGGTTAGATTTACAACCTTTTGAAGACTCCTAAGTAAAGTATGGAGAGGTGATCTGACAGGGATTCTGTGAACTGGATGCTGCAGGTCTAATAATCTATTTAGCAATGCACACATAAAAGCTGTGTCAGATTACAACACCGTGATTTGAAACCAGACCAAAACAAACAGCTATTTTCCATCATGAGTTATGATGAGTGGGACATTTACTGTATTTGTGATGGAAAAGCATTAGCTCAATAAGGGTTAAGTTTGTTCAGGTCTGGTGTTCACACAGACAAGAAACAACAAACAACAACAACAAAACAACAACAACACAGACTCCATGTCATTAGAAAGACAAAGACAAGGTGAGTACCAGTGGGGACAGAGGAGGAGGAGCGCAGACTGTCAAACTCTGAGAAGTCCTCTTTGGACGTACCATTGGAAGTACTGAACAGGTCAAAGCTTCCTGGAGGGGGGACAACACATGCACAAGAGACAATGATACACGGGTACACAATTTACATCAGCACAGCACACACAGACGAATGGAAACAAACTGTGAATGATTGCACAAAACTCATCAGTCCCACTTGAATACACTATCTACGTGGTGACTGCGTGTGACGTCTTCTCCGGTCACCTGTGTTGGAGGTCTTGGGGCGGTTCGCTGCTGAGCCCCAGGGGTCAGGGGCAGGGGTAGAGTTCGATGCCCAGGGATCACTGCTCTTCATGGGGGGGACAGAGGGAGGAGTGCCCCATGGATCCACTGGGGCTGCTGGCTTAGGGACCGAGACTAGAGAGAGAGGGAGAGGGTTTGGTGAGGTCTGGAGGGCTCAAAGTAAATGGGAAAAAAGGAGGAGATAGGGACTAGGAGACCAAACCAAAGCCAGATGATATACATGCAGGGTGATAATGTGAACGAACACACGACTACAGCTGAGCTCAACCTCCTCATTAAGAATTAAAACACCCAACTCCATAAATCCTCTTTCCCTGAGACACTGTCCCTCTACTTCTTTCCCCTCATGAAATCCTCCTCCCTCCTGACTCAGTATCAGTGTGAAGTAATGCAGTTTGACCAGTGGAGCCACATTCCTATTCAACAAAGACTTCCACTGCTGTAGGTAGGTAAGAGACACGACAGAGACAAACACTGTGCATGACAGATACATGTAGACGTTTAAAAAAGGGCTATACCATAGGGTTGCCAAGGGTCTGCTGAAGCAGCCGCAGCACCGGCCCCTGCCCCAGCCGCGGCCCCTGCACCTGCACCTGCACCCCAAGGGTCAGTGCTAGAACTGGGATCTGGGACATCCATCAGATCCATCAAAGACGACTGTGGCTGGAAGAGAGACGAGGAAATAGTGGAACAGAGAGGCAGTGGGATAAGTGAAGATTAAATGGAAATAGATACAGGCCATTAGGAACAAAGGACCATATGTTGGCCAGTCATTATCCTCTACAGCACAAATACTGTTCAAATACACAGATGGTGGTCACGTCATTATGTTCTGAGACAAAACATGGGCTGCAGTTATGCAGACCCTATTTCTTCATCACTTAAAGCTCTGTTCCCTAAAGTCAGCCAGTCAGCTATTCATGCAGAATAACGATGAGTAAATGAGGCAGTCTTCTGCCAGTTAGTGGCTTCATTACAGCGACTGTGGGAGCAGACATGAATAGACAGAATAAGAGGATCGGCAAAGTGACAAGGCTATTTCAGGGCCATGGCTATGATAAAAGAAAAGTGACTCAATTCAGTCTCCATGTATCTATTTATTTTACCTCTCTCTTCTTCTTGGGCAGTTTTGCAGAGCCTGGACCTTCTTTCTTACTCTCTTCCAAGGCCATCTGTAGTCTTAAGTCATCCCCTCTGCGAATGCGCTCCTCCTGAACACAAACATGAAGAAAACACACTTGGAATATGGAACATATGTCAAATAGGTTAAAGCACACAACATTATATAGGAAGTAGAAGAAGTACTACATGGTTTTAATGGTTAAGGGTGTGGTAAGTATTGATGCTACAGAAAATTTAATAAAATGAATGTGCTACGTATCTGTAATGTCATTAAATTTAATCAGGTATCAAATGCACAGAATGGATTCTCCTGTCAAATCAATTATACCGATTTCTACAAATCTAATCTAAACTCTCTGTAAAATACAAGCATGCACATTTGAAGAAAAAAAGCCTCAAAAACAAGAATGGATGGATGCATGTGTGTAATGTACAGAGGTGTTGGTATACCTGCTCTGCAGCCTCTCTGCTCATGGCCAGAGCCAGCTGCAGCTGGAGTTCCTCTTCTCCACTGGTCTGAGGTCTGGCCTGCTCCAGCTCTGAACCCATATTGGGAGAAGTAGCTGAAAGACACATAAAATATTTGTTAATATTACCACCACATTAAACTCCATACTATCACTGTAAGAAGCTGAGGTGAGCACATGTACATACTGCAGACAGCACACAAAGACATTAAGGTAGTCTCGAGTGTAATCTGTTATTCATCGTGTGTCTGTGTCTGAGTTCGGAAATGATGACTCTGTTTCCTTGGAAACCATGGCGTGGGTGATGATGGCAACACAAGAGTGACATCACCCTTTACTTTTTCACTCACCATCTGATTGTTCATCGATTTGTTTATTGTTCTGTATCACCATTTCTCAGCAGTGCAGCACAATGTGATTCATGTATGAATGATGCAAGTGGGATGAACCAGGGCTTTGGTTCTAGGGCTTTCCTGTTTTGTTTTTTAACATAATCTCTCTCTTCAGTTTGTCGCACAAGACAGAGAGGGTGGTTATGACTATTGAGAGAAACTAAATATGAAACACTTTGTAAGAACAAACCTTTAAAAGATGTTCATTTCATGTTGTGGAGTAGTTCTATGACACAGAATGGAACTAAATATAAAACACTGAAAACATCATTACATTTAAGATTTTCCAGCTGTAACAGTAACAATAGACAGGAGTACTTGTTCTCTTTTCATAACTGACCTATTCTTTGTAATGGGCTGTATACACTGGCTTAAGTCATATAAACCTAGGGTTGGACAATATATGCTTGGCTTCTTCCTTCTCCATTTCAGCCATTAAGTCTTGTTCAAGAGCCAAAATGAAATAGTTGTACACTGTGTGACATTTCTTTTCTTTTTTTTTTGGTTATTACTTCAGTATAAAGGAATGTTCTGTTTGTTATTTCTTTTTGCCTTCTGTTTAACTTTGTACTTTATTCTGATTATGTTCAAAATAAACTTTATCATGATCATCAAAGGCAAAAATCAAGAACCTGGACACAAAGCCGAGTTTAAAAACACTTACTTGTAGTTTTACTGTAACACCACTATGTTTAAAACGTAATTGTGTCAATATGTCTGTTTCAATGATGAGCAAATACAGTTACATCATTATATAACAAAAGCCTGTTGTTATCTCTACAACAAAGTGAACTTGTACTGAACTTTCTCTTGGAAGGATTTAAAAAAAATTAAATAAAACAAATAACTCAAATATACACATCTTCACTCCCAAGTCTTTCTGCCTCACTGTTTTTCCTGACTCAGATGCTTGTTATGATCCCATTTTCTCCCTGGGTTCATCTCCAGATTGTGTCCCTCAGGGGATGTGACAACAAGTACCAAGAGTAAAGGTGAGCTTTATTATGGGATGACTGAGTTACAGCTTCAACAGCTACCTATTGTTAAACAGACTACATCAAAGTCTACACACAGTACATACATGAACCTCAACTGATTCAAGTTCAGTCATTTTTGGTCTGTTACAAATGTAAATGTTTTACCAATTACATATAAACTAAAATATTTAATTGTATTATGGATCATCAGAACAAACTGCTTAAAAAACCCAGACTGTAAAAAAACAAAAACAAATAAAAAGGTAAAAAAAAAAAAAAAGTGTATAAGTAACAGGGGTGACAACAGCCTGGAGAAGAAGATTTAAGAAAATGTGAGAGTTTTATACTGAGCCCACCCCCTCTTCAAAGACCACAATTCCTGTGCTGATCTAATTTGGGATTTATAACACCATGTCCTATTATGAATTCTGTCCTCCATGTTTTCATGTAGACATATGAGGCTATTGACATGAGGGTTCACTTGCTGTAGGCTGATGGAAAGGGGAGAGAGGATAATACATGACTAGTCGATTCTTCTGAAGTAATGTGGGTTGGTTCATAATAAGCCTTGGCTTCAAACCAAACCTTTTCATTTGTATGTTTATCATACATGTCGGAAATGAAATGAATGAATGAAATATCGACATGTTCAGAAACCAGCTTTTCTATTAATGCCCTAATGTGTCTGCAAGTCCAGGAAATGGACTACAAGTGTTGCGTTACCGGTGTCAAGCCACATCTGAATGCCAGCCAATGTCAGAAGAGTCCAACCTGGACTATAGAGGAAAAGAACTGGTCCCAAAGTAAATGTTGAATGTCATATCTAAATCCCAGCAACTGGATGAAAAAATAGAAGCACAATCCCAGATGCTTTAAGTCCATGTGTGAAGTTTCCACAAGCTGTTATGATTTGGGTTGTGTGGTGATCTACTAGTGTTGGTCCACTATGTCCAACATCAACACATTGGCTTGAAAGGACATTTTACAGCCCTCCACCCTTCTGCCTTCATGGACTTTCTGATATTCATTTCCATCAGGACCAGGAACCTCCTCACATTCACAAATCTACTCAGAAATGATTCGCTGGCCATGGTTTTACTGTGACCGACTGGTCGATGCGCTTGGGCCAAACCTCAAAGAGAATCTATGTGGGGTTGGAAAGAGGAACCTGAGAGACCCCAGAGCCAACAACACAGATGAGCAGAAGATCGATCGTAGTTAGTGACACAAAACCTATTTACAATCTTATGGATATATGTATAAATCAAGTTATTACTTTCTACTAATTTTATTAGTTTTTGTAATGTTTGTTTTTTACACTACCATATACATGCACATTTTCTAGCAATTTACCCTGTTGTTGTTTTGCCAAGTAAATGTACCTGTTTTGGGATCAATTAAGTTCCATCCATCCAACTTTACTCTACAAAGATGCATTAAATTCATGCCAAAGAAGCTATATGCAAATATAACTTGGGTGATTTTTACTGGTGCCTGCAAATCCCACTGCTTTCCCACTGTCACACTGAACAAAACCTAAATATGTAATATTGGGAAAGTCCTGCGGGGTCTCTGACTTCACTTGGTGTCCATACATGCACACACCAGAATGTGGATGCTGCCATGCTAAAAAAAAAGAAAAGGAAATGACGCCGGAGGCCCCACGGGAATTTCTCGATGGTGGTATGAAATCCCGCAATATTTCATGCTTAGGTTTTATTCAGTATGACGATGAGAACATGGAGAGACATGCAGGCACCAGACATTTTTTGTATTCAAAATTGTAATTTATTCTATGACAAAAAAATTACAACAAAACCCCCAAGGAGCACAAACATTTTACCTGATTTTCCCTATATCTTATTAATTGAAAAGAAACATAATTTTGGTGACCTTGAGCTAAATTCACCACAATTTAATGGGTTCAATTCTGGATCACCTTGCACTTTTCCTGAAATTTTCATGGAAACTGGTCCAATAGTTTTTATATAAAGATGGTGACAAAAAACAAACAGACAGACAGACAAAAATGGGGCGGGTGAAATAATTCAGTTGCTATGTAATGAACCAATAACTTCCACCATTCGAATTAAAGTAAAGAAAATAATTAACTATTTTTTTTCAAATACACCTGAAGTTCTATATCTAAGTGATTTGACTCACATGATATATGTTCGTTCGTTCATCGTCTGAAGCAGCTTTACCTTCACTCGGGTCATGGAGGTCACTGCAGGCCTTATCAAGCTACAACGAGCGAAGGCAGGGTACACTCTGTATGAGTCACGAACATGAAATATGTATTCACTGTTTTATATTTGCTATGAGAAAGTTTCTAACTACAAAACAAAAAGAGGTCTTGAACCACTAAACCTACAGATGGACTCAAATGGTAACTCAATAATAAACAGTGCAACGGTTAATAATAGAAGGACGGGAAAGCAAATAAACACAACCTGAAGCCAACTCAAACCCACCCGTGCTCTGCCCATCACTGTGGGAAAGGCCCATATATGGGGAATTTCAAATTCTTCACATTCCCCACTGACACAGAAAGTGGAAACATGCATTTAAAAATCCAGACTGCACTTAATCTCAACTGTATCGCAATTATCTGAACACACTGTTGTACCCTGGTGGAGTACGTCAGTGTTCTGTATTACTACCAAACTCGAAGGTTCAGCTTAAAAACAAATCAAATACAATTGATGTGCTGCTTAGTACTATTTATATGGTGATGAATGCATTATAGGTGTTTTACTATAAGGTGTTGACCTCAACCCCCCCCTAATTTCTATGAACTAATGTATTTCACTGGCTGACAGGCCATGAGCTATTGAAAAAGTGCTATGTTAAACATCTCTTCTGATAAAAATACCAGACAGATTCATTTTAAATGTTACAACTACCTCCCTGGGGACAGTTTTGATAAATTTAGATTGTTGGATCTTTGATAATTTTTTTACATATTAAAAATTAGCCATTACTTATAATGGATCATATTTTAATGATTCATGACATGGAAATGGTTACAGATATCAACATAGTTACTAATGACCACTGATAAATTAATGACTATAATGTTAAAGCCCCCACCCTCATAGGCTGAGGACTGCTTCTAGGGTGTTCTGTTACAACAGCACAGAAGAAAATGTGACTTTTTTAACAAAACCTCTCATCAAATGAATATAAAGCCCATGTCTATCCACCGTTATTGATCCACTGGTGAGTCAGTGTTGTAGCAGGTGATGGTGTTTTCATAGTGACTACAGAGCCTCCGAATGAGTAATAGCTGATGATGAATAACTGTATTTTAGTTCAATTATTTGCATGGATTGATAGGACTAATGGATCAACAGTATTAAACATTTTGTGTTGGCTTTGGTCCTGGAGAGACCAAACAAAACAGCAATCTCTTTTGCTGTGTCCTTGTGATATGCCAAATGACAATAAAGGCTATTCATTCTTTTATTCGTTTTCTTTATGAGTAAAAGAAAATAACGTTTACTTACAATGGGGCATATTTTGTTGATTTATAACATGTAAATTGATGGAAATATTAACATGGTTACAATTGAGCACTGATAGCAAGTGAAAGTACCACCCACTTCTATTGAAAGACTGATATCATGCAGCAAGAACACAGGGAGCAAAACCTGTCTACCTCACAAACTCAAGTTGATATTGATTCTTGATAGAAGATGCCAGTGAGACCCCAGGCCATTGGTCCCATTTTTTATTTAAGTCTTGGTCTAGCCAGGAAAAGAATGTCACTTGCCCACAAAAGATCTTGTAATATTGTTCAAAATTAAAGATGTTCTAATCAACTCTACTTTATTTCACACAATGGGGACTGAGATCTATGAGGTTAAAACCAGCAGGATGGCTTGCATGGTCGTTCATTCACACCCTGTCTGCACAACAGTAACTGGGGAGGTTGACTGGAATCCCAAAAATCCCTCCTGGCACCGCCCACAACAGCAGCCGAGACTCCCTCCGATTGGCCATTTTCTGCTTCAGTTTCCTTTACTGATGACTCAGCTGGCAAAGCCTCCACCTCTGAGCCACATTCTCTTAACATAACTTCCATGGAGGAATGTGGGCCCTGTGAGTTATCGCACGTAATATTCAGTGTGTTAGATCTACACAGGCTGAACCCACAACAGACAAACGCACACCCACATCACACACATGCACTCATCCTGCTGTGTACAAAGGACTACGGGTCAGAGGGTAAAAGGAAACAGGCCAAAGTTCACAACTTCATTTTAAGTTCCCTGGTCTTCCCATCTACCCCCTTTGAACATTACCATTTCCTGAGTGCAATTTTGCCTTCAACTGTATTTCACATTCCATCTTTCCTTCACTGAATCACACTTCATTTAACAGAGAATGGGAGAAACACTCAAACATAGAAGTCTACTGATACATCTGTATACTGTCCTGTATAAGGCCTGCTGACAGTGGCTGGTATATGGATACTGGACACTTTATCCTTTTGGGTTATACTGAATTGCTGCTTCATATATTATTTTGGAGACTTCCTTCTTATTTATTTTCACTGTTAACCTAGAGTCCTAGCAGTTGCAGTCTCCACTTAAAAAACACTTTGA
The DNA here is from genome assembly GCA_020466265.1 of Siphamia tubifer. Lineage (NCBI taxonomy): Eukaryota > Metazoa > Chordata > Actinopteri > Kurtiformes > Apogonidae > Siphamia > Siphamia tubifer. The sequence goes on from CM035790.1 coordinate 18,933,265, forward strand.
AACCCACTGGCATAGGTTTGCATAAATTGATCTGATAGGTGGAAGATGGGTCTGAAATGTATTCTTCTTTGACATATAGGATGTTCAGACATCCAGTGAAGATACTGCAGGACAGGTAGAGACAAAAGTGACTGGGACATCAGGGCTCCAGGTGAGATGTTTATTCTATCATGGTAGCTAATGTGGATTACAAGCAAATTATTTTAGATGGACCCATTTCATTTTAGTTGGCTTTACAAAATCATGCTCATGTGAATACAGACCAAGTCAAGTTTTGTTTGCTTGCTAGGACACAGTCAGTGTGAGTGACAGTGACCCTCGAGCAAGTCAGTGTAGCAGTGTCCTGGAGATAGGGAGTAAACCATACCAGCCTGATCCAAAATTCATTGCAGTAGAGTAAGCACCTAACAAGAAGCTATGGTTTCAGCCAAAGCGGTATAATCACTATCCGTGGCTACATTATAGTCCTACAATACAAAAGATGCTTTGTTTTGAGTGTGTCAAGGTGTTCACAATCAACAAAATCACTCTAGAAAAAAAACAACGATCCTACATTTTGCTTGAATGGTTTTTGTAATTGGAAAAATGCCTGGCATGTTTAAATATATTTTAAAAAAATATTTGTAGAACAGAATTTGTGTACATTTAATGAACTTGCTAATGTACTGAAAGTTTGAACTAAATGTCAGCCCAAAATTTCACAATCAGTGCATCCCCACTACACAAATGGATGCAAAGAGTATAACATACTTCAGTTTCGAAAAAAAAAAAACAAATATTTCTTCTCTTGCTGTTTAATCACTCACAGTTGATCAAATCTCACTGTTTATTTGTCCAGTTTAGCACTGTCACTGGTTTGAGCACTGCCTATAGAGGTGTGAGTGCTTCTAAGAAAAGGTGCAGATTCCACTGTCAGGGGGGATGATGGAGGTTATGTGTGTGTGTGTGTGTGTGTGTGTGTGAGAGCTGAGGAATGCAGCCGTACTACAGGACTACAAGCCAGAGATGGAGCAGGCGGGGGGAGGGGCTGATTTCAGGATATAGGCCAAAGTTTCACCACCTGGGACACCATACAAGACTAATACAGTACATGAGCTGCATTAGCTACTACAACATGATATAAGCTCCATGATTTAAGAGAATACTCACAGCCGTGATAAGAAGCAGGTGAACCCTCCGACCTGCCGTACTCTTCACTGTAGGAGGTGGAGAGGTTTGGCTGAGATGAGCCTCGGCCAAAACCCATCTGACTGCTCCCTGTGGACACCTGGGCCATACGCTCTTTGGTCTTCAATGCCTGAGACCTGGCACGACACAAACATCACGTCAGTGGTTTAAGGAGTTTCAGTTGGAAGATATCCAAAAACTAAATTAAACATGACAGCATTAGCCAAACCAGTAATTCTTTATTATCCCAAACATCTGATTAAACCCTTTAACCCTGAGACATTATTTCAATCAAACAGGCTGCTTGGACCTTGCAGCAGTAGAAGCGTCGTAAAAGCTGATCTGAGTATATGCTTGTGTTCCTTTTATTCAGTAATTCTACTTTCAAGATGTGGTAGTGGTTTTGCTTCACTGTGTGTTTTAGGGTCAAAACAGGATGAAATAACAGAAAAAGACAAGAGAGGAATTGAAGCTTTAAAGGTTTTTACTAAGTAACTGGGAACGTACATCAATAACAAATTTGGGATACTTAAGATTTAACTGTGAACTAGAACACACTGAATAACAAGTACCCCCTCCCCATTACACAGGCAGCAGGAGGTGCACTGAGCATGCTCAGATGTCTATGGAATGTGCAACGTCTACTCTTTCAGCACATTTTGAAATGTTTCCCATTGAGCAAATGGTTGAATTTTTATGAATATTGAAAATGAATAACACAATCGGAACATTCACGGCTAACACATCAGGGACTAAAGGGTTAATATAAATGCCAGAGACAAAGTTGGTATTATCTCAGCTACATTTCATTCGATCATTCATTAATATAAGATGCAGACACAATGCATGTGAAGAGTTGCGTTTGTCCTATAGAATCTGCAGAGTGGTGTGGACTTAAAATAATTAATACACAAACAACACAGTAGATACTCAAGGCATGAGAAGTCAGTTTTTTTAAACTAACAGGTGTAAAAACACAATGGACTGATACAAAAGTGGCCCGATTCCCAAGAGGGAAAACCACTGAGCTGTGGGAAAAACCCAGGGTGTATTTTTGACAGCAGACTTCAGTCTGCCTGACAAGGTCAAAACTACTGCCACAGTCTCTCTGTAGAAACAGAGAGCTGCACAAATCGTGTAATCACCAATCTTAAATTAATAGGAAGAAATCATTGGTTATTATTTTGACAAATGATCCATCATGTGAAATTGTGTTTGTGAAGTTTTTTTTTTACTTCCTTTTTTCTCTCATCTTGTGGGAGAAGTGACTAACAAGTAGCCATCCCAGTGAGTGTCTGTGGAAGGACACTAGTAAAACACCAAAAACAATTAAACAGCTGTAAGATCAGTGCTCAGGTATTATCGTATTTATACACGTGACAATGTGCAAGTGGAGCTCCTGGTTCTTCATCTGTCATTTTAAATTACTGACTTTAATAAACAACAACAAGTCTACGTTCACAATCTGGTGTGGATAATCTGAAACTGACTGACCTGTCCACCGCAAAATCAAATATATGATGCAGGAAACTCTTCAGCACTGTGCGTTAAATCAACATTAAAGACAGAATGGTCCATGCCAACATTAAATGTCACAGAAAATATTAAAACCCAGGTTTGTGAAAGCAGTTTTCAAGAAGTTCAATTCAATACTAAAATGTTTTAAGAGCACAATAAACCAAATGTTAGGTCATGACAGTTGTTTGTTTTTATTCATCTGTCACACACACTTTGACTCACTCAATTGTAGATTTTTTTGTGTAAGGTGTTGTGTATTTTCCATCAGTTTTAATCGATCACTCAGTTTTGAAGTCATGTCAAAACCATCTTTGAGACATTGTAAAGCCTAGAGTTTTAGTGCATCAGTGGACTTTGAGTGGACCTTACCGTTCTGCTTTGAGGCGGTCCTCGTCTTTGAGTAGGACCACCAGCTGTTTACTTTTCTCCCTGACATTGATGCCCTGGTCTTTGCCGTCTTTGTCGATGTACTGGAAGTCCTTCAGAGTTTGGATGGCGAAGATGTTCTCTTTGCATTGCACCACCACTCTTTCTGAGCCTGTCTTGATCAGGTAATCCAGCAGGGTGAGCGCCTTGTAGACGTGTCGCCAGTTCTTGCCGTGGTCATTGAGTCGTTTCCAGATCATGGCCATGATCTCGCCAAAGATCTGAACATTGTAGGTTGCGTCGGCGATCTCCGACATGAGCGACGATGACGGGCCCCACGGGTCATTGGAAGTGGCCTCCCTGACTTTCCTCTCTACTACGGAGTAGTTGTTCACCGTGTTCTTAAACTGCCGACGAAAGGTGCTTGGCATGGTGGCAGTGGAGACAGGACACACACAAGCAACACAATGAGGAGAACAAGTAGATTTCCAAATGTCTGGGTCCGAAGTCTTAATGTGGGTCAAAGTGTCTGTGTCCTTTCTCACGGCACAGCAGTGGTATTTCTATCTGCCTTGTCCAGAATTCTGTTGTCGTGTAGCTTGTGTATTTATGAGGCTTCCCCAGGCCAGTGTAGTGTTCCTGAGTCCTCCAAAACAGCGTCTGTTAAAACCATTTCCACACACACGGTGCTGGCTGCACACATGACCACGCCATCACCTACAATAAAGATAAAAGTAACATGTCAGAGAAGAGAAAAAATATAGGCGTAGCACTGCAACATCCAATTAAATTGATCCAAATAGATTCTTAAAAGAGTAGGTAACAAATTTGGAAATCGATTCCTCAGGTCTTAAGTACATCAGTATAGAGGCATACCCACACACTGTGTAGAGTAACAAAGAAAAACACAGAGCGGCATGACTGAGGCTTTGGAGGCCAGGCAGCCTTGTTTGGCCAAAAATGTAGTGTGGCGATTAAGTAAAAAAAATAAAAAAAAATAAAAATAAATTTTAATTAAAAATGTAGAGAAAAAAACCCGCCAAAATCCCCCAGAGGCACTTACATCTCATGCACTCAGAGCTACCATGGCCACAAGGAACTAGCATAACTAAAGCTAGCATAGGATAACCTTGGTGTCATGATTACTTTAGCTCACTAGCTAGTTAGACACGATTGTCATAATTATAACATTTTCATTTATCTCTGTATATCAGGCCACCAGACTAACATCACTACTGTTGACTAAAACTAATACAAACAATGCTAATTTGATAGCCGAAAACTGAAGGTGGTTGAAGATTATAGCTCACTACTCTCTAGGCATAACATGTCTAGGTAGTGGGCTAGTGCTTGCTAACCATAACCAAAGTATTACGGGGATATAATCATTAGTGACTTGTCTGCAGCCTATAATGCTTTGGGTTAAATATTGATCTATGAGAATTGAGTCTTTTGTGTTTATTCAATGAATTGATTAGTGATTTATATAATCTACAGATGAATCAGTTATTAAAGTCATCATCACTTGCAGCCCTAAAAAATATTTAAGAGATGTTACAGTTGGATGAAAATATAGTGCATATTATGTTGAGAATTCACTACCACTTTGGAGAGAAATATTTTAGATTTTACTCAACATTGATGCATTCTGTTTTTTGAGGTTCCTTACACCTTTTGCAACGGTAGGAACAGGAAAATGGATTTCTGTGAATTGTGTGATTGACTTAAGGCGTTGGGTCACTACAGCAATTGTTGGCTATACCTACATGAAACTGGTTACATTTGGGCACTGTTTTATACATTTTCCTGTACAGCCCTCAGTGTACATTTCATTTTCATTTTATTTACCCTTCCAATGAACATTTGAATTTTTAATTTTAATGCAACGTTTTAACTCTAAATGGCAATAAAGCCTACATTTGTTTCAAAGCTATTTTTTTATTAATAGAGCTTGAATAAAGCATTCAATATACAGGAAGATTTTTGAACAACATCCACCCATGATACGACAACAAAACCCTTCCCAAACATGGACAGACAACCACTGACAAAAATTAATAAAGAAAAAAAATAGAATAGAAATGATACAAAAAGATAATAGTAATAACCATGAAAAAACACCATAAATACCTAATTATATAATAATAATAAAGTGCCATGAAGCCTAAATTTAAATGTATATACTATATGATTATTAATCCTTGGATATGTACATGTTGTCTACCAGCCAACTGAAACAGGTTTCTCACTCCTACTTTAGACAAATACAGAAAAATATGGAAATGGAAGCTTGGCTGCATCAAACACATGTAGCTGCTAATGTTTTCTATGCTCAGACATTAAATGTTGATGTAACTGTTGGTGTAGTGGTCTACAACCTGTATCCTGATGGAAGGAGGGTTACAAACAAAATCACAATACACACACCTGTACCCAAAAAACACGACCAATCCAGATCCAGAACCCGCAGCCACTAAAACCACAGCAGCTGTGGATACATCAATCAAACTTAACAAGACAGGCAGAGGATAATTGTTAACAGCAAAATTACTGAGGTTTGTGGTTTATTGTTTTGTCTGTATCCAATAGTTTCAGTTTTACAGTGAATTGAGCCGCTCTGTAACAGCAACAAACACATCTGGTGGCGCTGAAAAATGTTGTTTCCAAAGACAAATCTGACATCAGATAATCAACAAATGCATTATGAAGGCAACACGTCTTGATGCAGCTGAATGTATATGCGGACAAAAACAGGCCGTGCTGACTTTGACTTAGGGCTGCATGATTTTAGCCAAAAATAAAATGCCAATATTTTTCCTCTAAATTCTTTATTTTTTTTAATTTTTTTTCAATTCCACTTTTTGGATAAAACAACAAAAGACAACAGAAGTTAGCATGTCATTTTCGTGAACATCCTAGAATGCAAGACATTGCTCCCTGCCTCATATCTGTGATGGTATCACGTGATGAGGCCCACAGAAGTGATACCAATGCAAGTCAGTGACAGGCATCAGTCATGCATGCGTGGACCCCGTAATACAAGTGATCCATATATGGTTATGTTTAAATTGGAGGATCCATCGGTAGAAGAGACTGACCCCGGAACACTGGTGGGATTATATCTGTGAGCAGAGAGCTGTCTGAGCTACTCTGCTGAGGCGTGATACCCCAAGACCCGGATCAGAAGAAGACGGTACGTACAGATCCATGCGGGACAGCTTAAGAAGTGCCATCTCCATACAGTTATATCTATTTGAATTGGGGGATTTGTGCACAAAACCTCAGCTTACGTTGGTGTCATTACTGCAGACCCATCACAGATTTAAGGACCGTGGACATTACACGGACTTTTGTGAAAGACGGCTCTCACAGATACGAGGAGCAGCCTATGGTAGCCTGCAGGCACATGGCCCGGAGGCATGAGACAAGAGAAAATTGATTTGACAATTTCCCTTTTTTAAAATTCATCCTAATTTTGAAAAGCATCCTATTTGGATTTCAAATCAATTAATCGTGCAGACCCACTTTGTCTGTATTAGAAGGGCCATTGTACATTTTCTGATGGGCTAAAAATGAAAGGTGGTGTAAAAAGAAGATACTCAAAAGAACAGAACACAACCAGCACTCAAAAGGTGTCTGTTACATTGCCAGTGTAAAATCACTAATACACTGACCACAAAATGTAACGCAATTTTTGTTAACACCAAGCAACAACAGGATGCATGCACCATTTGCTGTCCAAATTTCCATCTCAAAACACTAAGTAAATTATTTAAATCCCTTTTCCTATTTGCTATTCCTTTTCCTAATCTAGACTAAACAAGGAGTTTCATGTTTTCATGAGATAAGAATTTCCATGAACTTTTCCAAGGCTGGGGTTTGTATGACCAACAACAGTTGTTTTCTCTTCTGTAATCTCACTTCACAGTGACCTGACTCAGTCATGCAGGGTTAAGTCGGTGTGGTTATAGGATTCCCAGTCTTGGGGGGTAAAGCTGGATGGGCCTAAAGATCAGGGGATATACAAAACATACACAGAATTAGTCACAGGAGCCATGTAATCAAAATACATGTTAAAAATAATAATTAGACGTGAGGAAACAATATGCAGACTGACTCAATTACAATGTCCTGGGATAATAATGTGGATCCAGGTCCCAGAATTTCACTGTATCAAACAACTACAAACTCTAGTTCAATAAGCAGTTGCTTCAATAAGCTGCTTTCTTGTACTCCTTTGAGTACAAAAAAAAAAGTTTATCATTTTCAATGATGTTTTGATGATTATTGTGTGCTCGAAATTAAACTGAACTGAACTAACTGAAGGATGTTTCTCTGTGATTTATATTAAAGAAGTCTGAAAAAAATTTTGGAAAATATACTGAAGAAGCTTGTGAAAAGGCCGTTCTGTGGTAAACACTTTTAGAAAATTATTATTAATGTATAAATGAGCATTCAAGAATAGTACAGTCTGCACTTGTCACTGAACAACTCTACATAAAACAGGATCCATTAGAAAAACCTAAATGTAGTTTCAAACCAGAAGAGTAAGGCGTATTTGTATTTATGTAAAAATATATTTTTGTAAAGTAGACATGATAAAGAAGACATAATACTGGGCGTCTAAGTATATTATTGACATACATCCTGCATGTACTGCTATAACAAAGACCAGAGCAGTGACTAAGTAAAAATGTGTTTCCACCCTTTGGTGGGTGGCAGATGAGAGTAACTATTTCCAGTGTGGTGACGACTCCTCTGACCCCGTTCCTTAGATCAGCAAAACTGCTACTAAATCACTTCCTGATTGACACACACACACGCAGAAAGTGTGTAGAGCTTAACTTAGAGCAACATTTTTTTTAAAAAGTATCATGTGCACAAAGATATGTATTATTTATTTTTTAAATATAATGTAGATTAAAAAGGTTAGACATCTGTGCACTTGTTTCCAACTGTCATCCGAGTAAAGACTTTTCTTTTGGTATGATATTTTGTGTTGGCTGTTGCTGTGCCGACCCAACTAGACAGAATCATAATGACTTTTTTTTTTTTTTCTATTCGGAAATATGATCTCTGCACCAAGCATGCACCAACACGCCTCAGAACCAAGCGGTTTCACAACAGAGGAAGACTTTAAAAGTGATCACTGTCTGTGTGGTATATCAAAATGGAGCAACTGATGACACACTGTATTTACAGGTTTGTAAAGTGCGGACGGTTTCTGCTTAAATGTGTGTGCTCTTGTTTCACAAAGCTGAAAGACAGCTGGGGATGACATGGCTAAGGAAACAAGGCGGAGTGTGGGTATTTGTGCTTGCAGGGGTAAGAAAACAACTTGGCACATCCCGTAAATTCACCTAACACCAGTGAAATGTGAATCCTGTGGAGCATGCCCCCCCCCCAAAAAAACGATCCCCTTGTCACCCCCCCTTCACCCCCCTTTTCACCCTGCATCCGCATGAATACAGCTCAGACCTAATGACACATCTGCTGCTATAATCACCTATTCACCCATGGAAGACAGGAAGAAGAGAGGAGAGTCTGTCCCATCCATCCCACCCCCTCTACACCCGGAACAACCCCCCACCACAAGACACAGCAGGCCCGCCTTCCTTCAATCCTCCTTGTCTTTAGATCACTCCAGCCCCTGAAAAGACGACACACAAGGCTCGTGTGTATGCGTGTACAAATACATATTCATGTGTCAAAGCAGCTTCTTTACGTCTGAACGGCCGAGTCAGTCGTTATTCTTGTCATCCTCGACTAAGACTGGAGGGTAAAGCCAGGCTCGCACCCTAAACCTCAAAATGTAGCAAAACAATGCAAGGGGGGGTACACTGTAGGAGGGGGGGGGGGTCTTTTAAATACGAGTGAGGTATGAAACATAATCCAAAAGCGCCCACTTGAACGACAGATCAGATCATGTAAAAGCTCCCAAAACCACAACAGCAGTCATTTATACTTGGCAACAGTTCTCAACTCTCACAGGTCTAAGGGCATTTTGGGGATTTTCACATACTTTCTTAACTTCACCTTTTCAGGGCACTTGTAAATAATACAATACCCAAGTGTTTTATATCAAAATGTTCAGGATAATATACATTTTATGGAAACCGGGTCTTATTGTTGCCCTTGAGCAATGCAGGCGGACAATCCAGCCCAACTGTAAGAAGTTAGATCCGTGCACACCTCATTTATGTCCCTTACATGTTAGGTTTCTTTATGTGGTAGAGATGGCCCTTTGCTTCTTTGTGTATATAGTCAGTATTTTTCTTGGTCGTTTTTATATTGGCTTTCTTTTTTGCACTTTGAGAATCTGCTGCCAAACTAATTGTCAGTGTCATCGTAACAGGGACATTAAAGACTTATTCTATTCTAAAAAGTGCAAATGTTGTGAAAACACACCTTCATTCAAGTGGATGAAATATTTTGGTGCTTTAAAGACATTTTAGCTCCATAAAAGTAGTGAAATATATTCATGAAATAATAGGCAAGTGTAAAAAAAATAAATAAAATCATTCAACAAGCAGAAATCAGTATGCCATTTCTTTTTTAACAAATGTGATAAATGAGGGAGAAAAAGAATCTCATATTGCATAAAGCGTCATTAGATGTGTGTTAATGAGAAAGAAAATTTGAGTAGGCTAGATGATGGTGTAATAACTGACAGTTAAGGGTTAAAGGTTATCACGTCTAATCATTTTATCTTAATAACATTGAGCTAATAAGTTAACAAAACATCCCACACATTATAAAATAGGCTAATCACCCAGAAAACATGTTTGATTAATCATTAAGACACAGTGCTGGATGTCACCTCTATTGAGCCATAAACTGAACCAGAATGAACTTTTCTGCCAAATGATCCCCAGGTTTTCCATTCACATCACCTGGATCAAAGATGGAGATGAGCTCAAACACCTATCATGTGCTGCCATCCTCATCTAAGGGTTATTCCTTTATACAATCTGCCACACTTATTAATCAACGACAATAATAATCAGTCTTCTGAGCATTTATTGGTTATGCAGGGCTCTAGAGTGCGACCAATTTGGTTGCACATGCGACCTAATTTCTCAAAAGTGCAACTAAAAAAAAATTGGACGTCACACCAGTGCAACCAGCCCTTAGGGAACAAGAATGTCCACAACTCTACAAGTCTCCTGGTAATCAACAAGAGACGAGACTCACTATTTGAATGCATGTTCATGCAGATGGGCGTGGTTTGGGTTGTACGTAGTCGTGCATGAGAGCTGAGAGTTGTGCACATCACAGTCCTAATAGCGTTGTAATTAGTTGTCAATACATACACTTGCATCGGCTAATCACTGATTGTCCGTTTGATGGTGTACTTAAACCAAAAACACGTCTGGACTTTCTGGACAGTGAAGCGGTGACCAACTGTGAGCATGTTCTAATAACGCTCTAATTAGTTGTCAACACGTACACTTGTATCAGCTACATGCTAACAGCTATATGCTAACAGCTATATGCTAACAGCTATCCTCTGCAGCTGTCTTTTGCAGCACAGACACATGCATCATGCACTGTCATACATAAGTACATCTGACGGGCATGTGATTGCAATGGAGGATAGTCTATAAGATATGAAGCTGTTCAGATTTTCAGATATTGAGATGTTCAGTTTGGAGCCTTAAGGACTTTTAATTTATGTACGTTTTTGTAAATATATCTTTAGATGTTTTAAGTTGAAATTTCAGCTCAGTGAAGCACTGTAAGCAATAGCACTTTTCAGTAAATTGTAATCTTTCTTGTAGAGCTGTGCTCCAAATAAAAGTTTTGATTAATCATTTACAAATCAATGTTGTCTGTATGGACAATGATTTAAAAAAAAAAAGAAAAAGAAAAAAGTGAACATGTAAAACTGCGGTGTTAAATGCAATGCAGTTGAAAAATTTGGGTGCACCTAACTTTTGTGCTGGTGCACCTAAGAAAAAAAAGTTAGGCGCACCAGTGGAAAAGGTTAGTTTAAAGCCTGGTTATGTCTGGTAATGGCAACATGATTGAAGTAGCACTATTATGTGCACATTTTTTTTATCTATCTAAAATATTTAATACTTGTTAATCTATTAATCCTATCAATGCATGTAAATAATTCAGGTAGAAAACAGTTGTTGTCTTTTCATGTTCATCAAATATGACCTATTTGGGTGTTCAGAGGCTCCGTAGTGAATGCGGAAACACTATCATCTTCTATAAGATCGATTGACCATGAAAACCCGTGGAGTGGGATCAATGACAGTGGACAGCGACAGTTGTTTTTAGGTTCCACAAAGGTAACACCGAGTCTTTACAGGTTAAGGTCATCTTGACTCTCAACAACTTGATTTTAATTATGCATAGACAATACATACCCTTCCAAAAAGATACTGAACAATGGAAATATAGAACTTACAGTAAAACAAAACACAAAATCCACATCACATGTAAGACAATATGCTTGTTTGGTTCACATCCCCGTATAAAGTCATTTCTGTGTTTTGGGTTTTTTTTTTACTGAAAATGAATTGCAAAAATGTCCACTCCCCACTAAAATCATGACTCATAGAGCAATTCATTTTTCTGAATAATGCCCAGCCCTACTGGAAATAAGTGTGCTGCCCAGTGGCAGTTTGCAATAACTCAAAACTATCCTGTGTATGTGTGTAAGTGAGTGTGCGCGCTAATGTCTGTTTGTGTGTTAACAAAACCTAAGTAAACTGTGATTAGCATTAAGTACTGAGACAAGGTCCATGTTGGCAGGCCCACACAGCAAGGGTAAAGCTGATTTTCAGATAGAGATAGCCAACTTAATCAGTGTGTACTGTGGTCTCAGTACTTTACCAATCCATTAATATGTGTGTGTGGTTCAGAGACACAAAGGCCATAACTCAATCTGCAAATTATTGATATTCCCACGAATCAGGAACTGTTCAGACCCCTTCCAATTTTCCCAAATTGTAACTTCAATTCCTTAATGTCACTGCTGGTTCCACTGTCATGTTTCAGGCGGAGGCTTTTTGTGATGCACATGACACCAGGATCACCATAAACAACATTGGTTCAAGGACAAAAAGGCTGAAAATATCGAGATGGCTACATTCAGACAGCAGATGTTAATTCACAATTCAATTAAATTTTCGGTGAAATCTGATTTTCTTCGTGTGCTTGTGCATATTACACATTAAATGTGACTTATATCAGTTTTAAGTATGAACTGAATGCACCCCTGATGTGACTTGAATGCACAGAAGAGGTCCTGATGCAATACATGACCACGCAGGCACCCACTGTGTTGACAGCTAAATGTTTTTTTCCCGCCACTCCTCCTCCTGGGACGTACAATTGTAACATTCATAGCATTTCAATTATGTAAAGGTCAAATAAATGTGACCTGGCCATTCAGACTTAAGTCTCATTGCCAAATATCAGATATGTATCTGATTTCGAGGGACATATGAAAGTGACCTGGGCCAGATTTGTACTATTGAAAACATACTCATACTGGTCACGTATGAGCAAAAATAAATAAATAAAAATAAATAAATCACATTACCCATGTCTGCACAATGAACGTAGGCTATGTTCACTTTTTGTCATTGTAACCATTACAATGTCATACAAGTATTAGGCTTTTTTTTAAAGTTGTATGTTTGTTTCATCTTCTATCTTAAATTGTTAGTAAGTTGTACACAAATTTATGCAAGACTGCAATGTACGATAGATCGATAGATAGATAGATAGATAGATAGATAGATAGATAGATAGATAGATAGATAGATAGATAGATAGATAGATAGATAGATATTGCAATCATAACTTTTTTCATCTATTCAAATCATCATTTAAAAGAACACCATAGCTGCACCTCTAGTTTGCTACAAATTCAGTACTTTGCCAATCCCTATGTGTGAATCTACAACTTCTATAAAAACACTGATGTCATTCCTGCCAATCAAGAAATATATGGAGCCAAAGAACAACAAATGGAGTTCATTACACGTTTCAAAAGCCCTGAAGTCACTGTGAGTCTACATTAGGAATGAGCAAGAATAAGCCTGGAGCAGACAGACCAAATCATGGTAAGGAACCACCTTCTGATCGGCGTGTCACATCGTCTTTTGTCCTCCTGGGCAGCTACGGAGACAAAGCCAAGACAGAGACGACAGAGGACGGTGATGATGCATCTGTCACCCGCTGTGACTGACTGATCATCCTGACAATAGACAAAGCCTTGTCCTTCTCACTCAGGCCACGTTTGGATGAACCCAGAGCGACTGGAATACCAACATCTTCGAAAGAGTCCAATAAAATACCAAGTGGCACGGTTCGGTCTTTCTTTGTTAGGTTATTTTAATGAATGAAAACACCTTAAACAATGCCCTAAATAGCTCAACAAGTACAGAGACGTAAAGTCAGGTTTGTTGAGATGCAGCATTTAGACAAAACCAGCCAGTCCTCTCTCTTTCACAATCATCAGAACAGGAAATTACGCTACAACAATTAGCTCTTTAAAAAAAATCACTGCATTTCCTTCGGTTTATGTGTTAACGGCGTTTAAGCTAAGGGTTCAACCAACTATACTTTAGATGTTTTAGGTCCATCAATCCAACTTGATGAATCACACTTTTTTTTTTGCAAAGTCACTTTATTATGGGATCAGAAATAAGTGGTGAATTTATACCAACAGATCACCGCTAACGTCGACTACATACTTTAGTTCAGTTAACATTAGCTGGGATATTTCGCTAGCAAACAACTTGTTAGGTTCAACTATTTAATGTTAGTTAAATCAGCAACTTCATAAATGTATGATTTTTTTCCCCACATATATTGGTGTTTTCAAGCACTATAAAGTTTTCCCACATATTTTAATATTTCCTTTTCGTTTACATCCCAAACTGACTTTTTCCTCAGATGTGTCTAAAACTTGGCTTTGAAAAGTTAGATCAAAGCTAGCAAAGCTCATATTGAGTTAGCCAACCGCAGCTCCTCTGTGCTCTGTAATTACAAAACTGGACGACTCACCCCACAGCGTGAAAATATAACACGGTCCCACACACTAAGTGGATTCAAAGTCAACCACACGTTTAAACACACAGCATTCACGGCGAAGTCAGGGATACATTTTCTGTGGAAAGGCACCCAAACTAGCATGCTAGTTAGCCATTCTTAAGCTAGCCGGTGAAGAAGGGTGCTCGGTGGAGACATCACCACAGTCCTGAATAACAGGACACCCTGGAAAAAAAAAACAAAACAAAACAACTCGACTCTCTTGGAAGCCAGTGTGAACTCACCGTGTCTTTTGGTCCACTTTGTGCGTCGCGGTTAGTCCGTGAATATAAAACAATAAATAAGTTTCAGCGATTCCAATGAAAAAACAGTCAAGATAATGTACTTATTTGGGCGCTCAAGGAGCTTGTTGCGCCTCCGCCTAGCTATATTTTGCTAATGCTAAGCCAGGCTAAGCCAAGCTACACGTAGCCTATCTCCTCCTCCAGAACATGGCGGGCAGAGAGGGAGGGGGAGTAGGGAAGGGTGTGACCAAGGCGGGTGTGAGAGGACAGAAGAAAGCCCCCCCCCCCCTCACACACTGTGCTTCAACTTTACTTCTATTATACATGTGAAATGATATAAAGTCAGGCAGAGGCACACACATGTAGTCTCTATTATGATACATCACAATCTGGCAACCCTAAAGAGATGCACCAAAGGAGGGGGGGTGGGGGGGGGGGTAATGATGCAAGAGTGGGACCAGTGCCACAGTGCAGCTTCACACCTCCCAATGGGATTTATCACCATTTAATTCTAAGATTATCCTATGTGCTTTGCATGTGAATCAGTTTCTTGTATTTATTTTTCTGGTCGTAATGGATGTTCATTAAAGATCAATGTTAATTGATTTATTTGTTTATTTCCAGCATTCATAATACATGTAAGTCAAAAGTTCCAAATCATTCATTTACACTCGAAAAAAGGAGTGGGAAGAAACAAAACTTATTTAATCATTCCCCCATTCTCATCATCAAATAACTTAACATATTCAAGTTTTAAATCCTCACTCCCATCCTTTGACTTCAAACCAGAACAAATGAACAAAACAGGCCTAAATCAATTTAGAATTAACTCATTTGTCAGTATTTAGGTTATAGAATTCAAATGTGGGTGAAGAAGGTAATGGATAACATATACCAACTTGATGAGGAACAACAAACACTCGTGAACATTATACGACAGAATGTAGATGTTAAGACCCTCTGTCTTTAAGGTTATTAGATCAATTCAATCACTTCAGAAAGTCTCGTCATCTGAACCTGGTTTATCCTCACTAGGGTCACGGGGGTCTGTGGGGGCCTAATCCAGCTACAATGGTACACCCTGTATGAGTCTCCAGTTCATCTCAGGGCTGAACATATATAGACAAACAATCACTCTCACATTCACACCTATGGACAATTTATATTATATTATATTTGGATGGTGGGAAGAAACTGGAGTACCTGGAGAAAACCCACACAGACATGAAGAGAACATGCAAACTCCACACAGAAAGGTCTGGTGTGGGATTCAAACCAGGGTCTGGCGGAAAGTGATTCTATCAATAGCTATGGTATTGTGTTGATTAAAAAAACACTACCTTTAGGTATTCCATGTTTTCTTTTCTGTCTGTTTTACTGAAGAATACACATAGGCGTTAGTACTTGATGGTATAACCACTGTTTTTGATGACCTTTGATAAATTTTTCTGTGACTGTATACAGTCTTAGTAATACATAATAATTTTAACAAGTCTTTCTTTCATTTCATTATGGCTATTTTTGTTGAAAAAGTAACTTTTTCTTCAGTTTTCTCTACTTTGATTTAATAACATTTGAACAAAGATCAGTAAAAAAGATACAAGATTATTGTTTGTTAGATGTCAGAATATCACATACTATGACCATAAAGTTATACTATTTCTATGATGACATTTAGATTTTTCCCCCTCTATTTAACCTTTTCTAAGGGATTAGGGTTGTATTTTCTAGGTATTTTCTTCCCTGTTCATGTAGATGTTCATGAAAGCTCAGAGTAAATTCAATTTTCACTATATGAAAAGTGTTTAAAAAGCAACTTTTTTAGCAACTATTTCAGTAATTTTTCTGTGAGATTTAACATTTTCTAAGTAATTTATGACCATTTATTTTAATATTATCTTCTGTATTTTCTATTTGTCAGATATTTTCTTCACTGATCATGTAAATGTTAATGAAACTCAGAGTAAATTCAATATTTACTTTAAGAGAAATGTGTAAGAAGGGAATTTTTCAGCAAATGTAACAGTAGTTAAATGTAAGAGAGGCTTATTAACATAATTATGTGTTAATAAGTCTATAAAAGTATTCGATGTTTATTAGACGTCATATTGCCACATACTGTACAATGATCTTAAAGATGTATTATTTCTGTGGTGACTTCTAACATTTAACATTTTCTAAGTGATTTATTACTACTTATTTTAATATTATCTTCCGTATTTTGTATTTTTCTGGTATATTCTTCACTGTTTATGTAGATGTTCATAAAATCTCAAAGAAAATTCAAAGGTTACTATATGAAAACCAGGACAACTGTGTGAATAAGGGACTTCTTTTCAGCAAAATGTCATAAACAAAGACAAAAATGTGTGTCTCTGAGATTTGTCAAACTACATACAGTAGGTTTTACTGGTGAATCACTGCTTCACTACAGAGTCTCTGAATGTCTGAACGGGTCATATCTGATGAACATGCAAAGCTGAAAGATTGCATTTTAGTTAAATTATTTCAATGCGTTGATGGCGTAAATGGTTCTAAAGTTATTAAAAAAAATTTAGATGAGTAGATGCTTGTTGTTGTCAGTGTTTCTGTTGGTCCTTTATGTGTTAATCTCCAGATTCTGAACAAACCTCTCAGGTAAATCAAGTTATTTGCAGGAAACGACTATATTCACAAGTAGTCATGAGGCATAAAAGATCAGATCATACCATGTCTGTATTAACAATGCTATGATTTCTCAATGCCATGTGTGTGTGTGTGTGTGTGTCTTTACAGGTGTGTCAGGACAAGTCTGACAGACGTTGCAGGACAGCATTCCATCATTGTGTCTTTACTGCCTCGTTTCATCAGCAGTTTTAAGACAGAAAAAGGGAGGAACACACACGTTTTAGACACACAAGCTTTAGTTTATTCAAATCAGTCCCTATGAATAGAGTTGAAAGCTTCGCAGAGAAATGTACAGTGCTCTAAAATTAGGCCTCCTTCATACGTAGATGGAGTGCAATGCTTAAAAATAGAGACAGGGATCAAAACATCACAGTGTGTAGACAGAAAACTTGCCAGCACCTGAGTTGTTGTTTGTCAGTGGCCAATATGGTGCCTCTAGCTGATTTTTCCTCAGTTCGCTCTTAATATTGCCATACCTCCTGGCTAGCAGTGACATTTTATTCTGGTGTTTTTCTTTTTTAATTCTCTGTGTTTCTTTGAAGCGTGTTTAACTGGAGCTGTCTATGTTGGGAGTACAGGATAAGCCAAAGGAAGCCTAAGCCAAGCTGATTTGGATGTGATTGTTGTTTTCTCTATGTGAGACAGTGAGAAAGGAAAAGCTGTTTAAACAATATCTTTCTGTATCGTCCTTGTTCTAGTGTAAGATGAGGAAGAACTGACCTGATATTTAAAAGGAATGAAGTATATGATATTTCCTGGTCGTCTGGTTACTCATTTACCATTAAATGTGATATAGAGAATTATCTATGTGTCAGAGAGATATAAACTGTTGACTCGTTGCATTCGGTTTCCAAAAATATTTACAGTAAAAGAGCAAAAATGCTGACAATATATGACTCATAGCTCCATTATGTATCGAATAGTTTAACAAGTGACAGTCATTTTGATGGAGTTAATGCATAAAGATCCAAACATCCACTGTCGAGTAAAATTATCTAAAATGTTTAATACCTTTGATTTAACCCTTTCATGCATTAATTATGACAAACTTCGTCGAGATATTTTTTGTTTCTATTCCTCTTTATATACATATATATATATATATATATATATATATATATATATATATATATATATATATATATATATATATATATATATATATATATATATATATGATACTGATGGATCTGTTGCATTTTGTTGACTTTTAATGCGGCAGAATGAAACATTTTTATATTAAAATACGGAACAGATGTTTACTTTATCCCAATTACAAGCAGTAGTATAAACAATACATATCTTTAATAGTTGCCTTTTACCTATGTTAGGTCACATTTATAATTTATTATTTAAAACATAATTATGAAAATCAATTAAAATCTAAATGAGAGAAAACAAATTAATAAGTGAAGCAAGGTTTTTCAAAACTACTGACTTTTATTTCTTTGAACTTGAATTTTAACCCATTCAGGTGCACAACACAAGCTGAACACAGAGCAAACCTATCAGTCAAGACAACACATCAACCCCATTGAACACATGAGGGACAGAGTTTTACTGTGTGTGCATAACAGATATACATTTGATGCATGTATATTGTGTTTTCCTGTCCATCTTGGGTCTGCATACTTCACACCATGTCTTCTTTTCGCTCGTGTTCACAACCTGGAATAATGAAAAGATCAGGAATTTTACTAACACCTCTCTCAAAAGACATGAGTACCAGACATGTACTGCAACAACGTCACACACTTACTTCAGGCTCTGCAGATTGTGATTCTGTAGGTGGGGTGGATAAGGCACCAGTATTCTGCTGAATCCTCCTAACCATGGCTGCAGAGGCCATATGGGGATATGTTGTCTTCTCTTTATTTATGGTCTCACCAATCCCATTTCCCAGATCCTCGTCTTTTTTGAAGCTTCTTGGAACTGAAAACTCAAGGAATGATGAGAACTCTGAAGTAAGCATGTAAATGGGTTTGATCCATTTCCTGCCACCTCTCTCCAAAAACACATCTTCCTTCTAAATTAGTGCAGTCAAGAATAATTTGCTGGATGGAATCTGGGATGAAAACCTCAAAAGAAGACTTGATGTCCTCTGTGTGAGTAACTGCCATGCGCGTTGACTCTGGTTTCATCCTCATCACATTAGCAGCCTTGTGGGGTGGGCAAGAAGACCATTCAATTTTTATTCTTTATTTATTTATTTATTTTTACATCTATATTTCCTCATTTGCTCCATGCTGACTGGCTTCTTCTGGTCCTGTGGCTATAGCTGCAGATGGTCTGGTCCTGTGGCTTCATTTTGGAACTGCTTATTCTCAGTTTCCTTATCTTCTTCAGAGTCACTGTCAGACTGTGAATTTTCAGAAATGTGATCCTCAAATTCAGAAATCTCTTCTTCTGAATCCTCTCCATCATCATCAAAAACTTCTCTCTCTTCCAAAATCAATTCCAGAGCTTTTGGCCATCTTGATTAGTTGTGATAAGAAACCACACTGGCAAAGCTATAATTATAGTGTCCTGCCTCCAATTTGTAGCAGATAGAGTATGAGTAAATAAAGATTCACGCCATACATAAGGTCAAATGTGCGAGAAAATGAGAGCAGACAGTGTTGAGACTTCTTTTGTGTTTCTGCATCTATGGTTCCCACACAAAGTTGCAATATTGTTTCTGCTCTTATTTTCTCGCACAAATTTGACCCTCTGATGTTCTGTGTACCTACACTCTACCTGCGTTTCCATTACCCTTGTAATTCGCAAAATGTGAATATCGGTATAAAAAACTGGTAATGGAAACACCGGAATTTCGAAAAAACACTCAAATATCGATAAAAAGTTTTAACGCTTTCATGAGGTGGTTTTTCAGACGTTTCGATATTCTAATAATATCGCAAAAGCGCAATGGAAAACACTTTTTTCGCAATCAGGATGTGACTACATAGTCACATGATCACGTCTCTCGGAGTGAAAATGACAGCCGCAGTCACTGTAACCATGACAACCATCGGCTGCTTATAATTTGTTGTGAAGTGCTGAGTATATTTCCACTTAATATTTCGACCTGACAATGTAGGGACTACATGTTCAGACAATTATCATGTGAGCCAGGTGGTTTGTTTTACATGTTAGTAGTGCCTTTAAATAGTTCGCCAGTGACTTTTACTGACGAGAGAATTAGCCGATTCATTCATGCTAATGCTATTACATGCTAATTCGCGGTTGTCATTCAAACACATCTAAGGCATATTTCCACTTAATATTTCGGTCTGACAATGTAGGGACCACATGTACAGACCCTTATAATGTGAGGTGACGAGAGAATTAGCCTATTCTTTCATTCTAATATCAGGGTGATAGCGGTCAAATGATCTGAAGCTCAGAAGGGTGACAGCACTGAAATCTCGTGGGATGATATTTCACGAGAGTTACGATGCTCCTTCCTCGAACAACCGTCAATGCAAACACGTTCAAAGCGCAAATATACTTTTTTCGAAATTAGAGGAATATCGTTGTTTTGTTTTTTGTTTTTTTTGCAAGAACTGTAATGGAACAGCGTCTGTCCTACTCCTGTCTAGGCCTTGTGTATGTGTGTTTTACACAGAACATCAATTTCCACACTTCTATGTATTAACCCCGGGTCCAGTGCAGAAGTGGTCAAAGTACTCGCATTCTGTACTTACCTGTGTGTAAAAATACTCTGGTAAAAGTAGTACTGATTCAACTCCTCTACTTAACTAAAGGTAAAAAATAAAAAAAAAGTACAAATTCTCAATTGTAATAAAGTACAAAAGTAAAGAGTAAAACAGCTTTTTTTGGTCATGAATACAATAATACTTATTTAACTAGGAAAAATCTGAAAAGTTTCAAAAGTATCCAAAATAAAGCCTTTAAAAGTGAGTTACTGTGTTGAAATTATGTTTGATCGAGTCACAGCACTGGGTTTTGTGGATATGGAAAGGAAAGTTAGGAAAAATAGGGGAGGAAAATAAAAATCACAATTCAGATAAAAAGTCATCATGAGATTTAAAAAAAAGTTATAAATATGAGATATAAAAATGCATAATTTTAAGATAAAATGTGAAAATTGTGAAATACAAAGTCACAATTGTGAGATAAAAAGTCTAAATTGTTTGTTAATAGTCATATAACTATAATATATAAAGTTACAGTTTCTCTCCTCCACTGATTTTCTCTCTGAGGCAACTTATTTTTTTAATATTGTCACATCTGTTTAGTTTGAAAAAGTCTAACGAGTCTATTTGGAGAATGCAAGGAGTATAACAAATATTTACACAAAAATGTAGGGAGTAAAAGTAAAAAGTTGCCAGAAAAACAAATACTCAAGTAAAGTACAGATACCTAAAAAAAATCTACTTAAGTACAGTAACCACATACTTTTTCTTACCTCTGGCCCAGTGGACCTGGTCATCTTCTCTATAATAGAAATGTGTAGAGGGTGTGTGGTCATTCTCATATATGTTCTTCACAGAAAATGAACCAAGGCCAGTGAGTCTCAGTTTGAAAAATTAATTAATTGTCCCACAGACCCAAACAGAAAGTCAAATGGAAAACTGCAATAAGAAAATTTTTAGTGCTTTTTTAACACATTTTCACATACTTTAATGCTAATTATTTACTTCATGGAGTTAATATGAAAAAAGTGCTTCATTTGTTGATTAACACTAAAACATATCACTGCAGATAAGTTTTTTTTTTATCAAGAACAGCATAGTTACAGTAACAGTATGAATGGCAGTGTATGGGATGACGCTTAAGTGTTTCCCATGTTGGCTGATATGCAACTGACACAATAAAGTCAATGAATATACAAGAGAACAACTGTAGAATAACTATCCACTGGAGTGACCAGGATGCATGAAAGGGTTATTAAACATTGAATTTACTTTTGCTTTAATGAACACTTTGACAAATTATGTAAATCAGTCAATTAAATATAGGAAAACATGTGATTTTTACACACAAAAAAAAACAAATACAGAGGATAATCTAATAATGAATGGTGATAAATCAAATATAAATAATTTGGATGTTGTGACAAAATTATTTGTGCGACTTTCAGGGTCAAATTCATACATAACAAATGTGCACAGCATCAGTAAACACTTGTATTTTTATTCCTAATCTTGAAGGTGACATTTGACAAACACATATAACATTAAAACATTTCACCTTCCTTCATGTCACCTATTCTTATCACGTCTCCCTGAATGTTATCATATTAGCCTTGGAACATTATCGAGCTGGTTTTATGCACTTGGAGATACTGTTCTTAAGCAGCTTTAGATAAATACGTGCAATATCCAGTGAATGTAATGTGA
The DNA here is from genome assembly GCA_020466265.1 of Siphamia tubifer. Taxonomy (NCBI): domain Eukaryota; kingdom Metazoa; phylum Chordata; class Actinopteri; order Kurtiformes; family Apogonidae; genus Siphamia; species Siphamia tubifer. The sequence continues at coordinate 18,955,628 of CM035790.1, forward strand.
GGTGCATGAGTATGTTTGATTTTGCACTTTCATCATATTGCACATTACAGTTTATTTTTGCACTTTAAACTTTAATTATCCTTTTTTTTACATCCAGGTTTGTTTTTATACTTTTAATTTATTATCCACAGTATGTTTGCTCTTATATTATTTTTTTTTTACTGGGTGTTATGCTGCAGTTGGGCTGTAATTAACCTGTTCGGGATCAACAAAGTACATGATTTATCTATTTATTCAGCAAAAATCAGATCACATCATTTCCCTCTGCACTTCTGGTTTCAGACAACAGAGGTCAGCAGTGTTTAGCTTTTTAAATAAGAAGCCTTGAGATCAGAATTATTGAGGAGCCCCTGCAGCTATGAGTGCCCTTCACTATTTGAGTAGCCCTCATGAGCATTTATTTAACAATTCATTACAGCCAATTAACATTAGACACTACAACTTGCCATTTTTTGCGTGTAATTACCACACTTCACAACAATACCAGGCTCTTTGGGCTCTTCATAACTTCCTGTACAGCCTGAGGTCAAATCCACTGAACTGTGCTTTTCTTAGTTACATATAAAAGATCACACAGCCTCAAAGCCAGAGGGAAATGATCTGTTTGAGTGGCATAAAACATTCATACGCATTAAACCAGTGGTGTAAAAATCCAGACTTTTATGTATATGCTCACATGTAACCTCGAGGAGAGTCTTGTGTGGAAAGTGCGGATGTCAAAGGAATACTGTAAAGTTATTTGTGTTGAAAAGGTTAAGTAAAACCAGCCTTATGTTAATAATAATGACACATTTTTTTCATGTTTTATCTTTGGTACTGGAAGAGATAGTAAAAATGGACTTTTAAGAAAAGCATATGTATTAAAAATTTCAAAATATATATATTTTTTTTTACAGTGTTTTATCAGCCAGTCAGATGTGTGGCATCTTGTGACACTTGACTGCGTTCAGAAATAGTTGTATATTGTTTCTGAATTCTAAAAATAGTTCACTGTATATATTTGTAGCATCATATTATGACATCAGATTGTTTTGCAAAAAGCTGTAGGAAATTTTTCCAAAACACCTGAAACATTGCTTGCATTTTCATGCAATTATAATTGTGTTATTTGCTACAGTTGTAATTATATCTTTTTTAAGTTTTCAATTTATACAGTCATTCTAAATTATATATTAAAAAATAAAAGGTTCGTTACCTCATTTCACCTCATCAAGGTGGGACGAGGGCTATTGTTTTTGGTTTGGCTTGTTTGTTTGTTAACACTCTCACAGTAAATCTATTGGTCCGATTACATTTTGTGAATAGTAGGTCAAAGCAATTTTTTAAAATAAATTTGTACCCTGAAAAAAGTAGAACCATGCTTAAACTAAAAAAAAAAACAATGTCCAGATATCACATCTAACATATTTTACTTCACAGAGGCTACATTTCATAACCAGGTTATATAAAGTCACTAAATTGAGTTTCTGTGGATTCAAATATTTTAGATGTGATATCTGGATATCTTTTTTTTTATTCTTTAGTTTAAGCCAAGTTATACTTTATTCAGTGTGAACGTTTATTTTTTCTCCCCTATTTATTTATAATGGACAAACATATCTGTCACATGTCTGTAGCAGCAAAACTATCAGTTGATTTCATAATAACAGTTTTATTATGAAATCAACTGATAGTTTTGCTGCTACAGACATATGACAGATATGTTTGACCATTATAAATATATAGGGGAGAAAAATAAAATTGTCAATGGTGCACTATAGATGTGTTTACATTTTGGTAAAAGTAGGGTTAAGTTCCAATTTATAATTAACTTGTAAATAGTCTATAAAAACATCAGTTTTGTTTCAATTTACTTCAAACTTGGCACATATATAGACACAATTGATATGTGTCTATATATGCACATGCATCGACATGATGATGTCAGCTTGACCGATGCCAAAATATGCTACAACACATGGTTTGTTGTTGTTTGTTTATGCTAGCGTTGGTTGGTGTGTTTGTTGGTTGGTGTACAACATAACTCCAAAACTTATGGATTGATTTTTATTACATTTTTAGGGTATGGAGGTGATGGAGAGATCAACAAATTATTAGATTTTGGTGGTGATCTGGAAGAGATCCTGGATTTTAGATGACTTTTAATTGTATTCTCCATTTACCGCAATGTAAAATTTCAAAGTGATCCAGAATCCAGGATCTCTTCCGGATCACCACCAAAATGTAATCATTTGTTCCGTGTGACATTCCTAACACAACCTGAAAATTTCATCACAATCTGTCCATAAGTTTTTGCCCCCCCCCCCCCCCCCCCCCCGGATCACCATCAAAATCTAATCATTTGCAGATCTCCCCATTACCAACCTACTGTACCCTCTATATTTAATCAATATCCGTCCACAACTTTTGAGTTATCTTGCAGACAAACAAAAACATAACCTCCTTGGCGGACCTCTCTTCATTCAAAGTGGGGAGGTCTGCGCTCTCTGAGTACCTTTCTACTTCACCATGTTTTGGGTGAAAAATCTTAAAAAAAAAAAAAAAAAAGTAGTCTGATCTCATATTGGGTTTTTTTGTGAGTCATTTTAGTTTCAGTGTGTTAAAGAAAAAATCAATTAAATAAATAAAAGAAAAGAACCCATTGAGCCACATAGGTTCAGATTGTGCCTCAAAAAAGATACCATATAGGGAAAGGTAAAGACTTTTTTTTTTACTTTGAAATGTAAAGGTGAAAACAAAACTATTCAATACACTTAGACTTCTAAGGAAACTATTAATTGTCATTCTTACTGTTGACGATGTTTTCCTAAGTAAATAAAAGACTAAAAGCAGCTGCCTGTTTTGAAGTGTGTGACTATCTCAGGATGTGGCAGTGCCCACATACATATATTGTTATGCTGTTAGACTCGCTGTCTAACAGCTCTGAACCACTGCTGTCTGCTCTAGTCACTAAATCTTCAAGCTAACCGTCCTTTGAAAGGACACGAAATAGTACACAGTCTGCATCATGTGTCACGCTGCGTTTCTTTTTCACTCCTTTATTTACCAATCCATGAGTCAAAATGATAGAAACCCCTCTGAATGCATAAGCCTTATCATAAATACTAATCCAGGAAAGCACATAATGTTCAGTTTCTGGAAGCAAGCATTCACATTATATAACAGAGCAACATTTGACACATCAGCAATTCAGGTACTGGCTAGACAGACGTGAGTAATACACATTTGAAAACTATTTACTGTGGCATAAAGGTCTGACATTTAAATATATGCCGGTGTTTAAGAAGGGTTTTTATACTTGCTGCTAGAAATATTGATATATCAGTAAAGCAGAGAAGTGCAAGAAGACGACTGGCAGGATTCAGTCTGTGGCACATATGGTTTTAGACGAAGCCAAAGAAAACAGAAAGCATGAAACAGGATGATCTATAATACCTGCCAAGCCTGCCAGCTTATTAGCTAAATCTTTATTATGGTTTCTAGAAGATCATCTTCTACCTGAAGTAGGCGAGTGTGAGGTGAAATGTGCGTTAATAGCTTTAGCACTTGACATTTACACATTTTGAGCACATATATGGGATCAATGCTGTGTTTATTTTGGTAAAGAAGGTAATAAAATGCATTGCAAATTCATATATTAATGATTAAACACAGATAAAATGCCATCCGTGGAGATATCTGACCCCGTTGTTTGCACACTCTGATGCAAGTTTTCAGTCTATTGATGTCCTTTAGTGGGTGTTCAATTCACCATGAAAATTAATTGATGTAATATGAACTAACATTTAAAGGGGCTGTAGGTAAAAAGTATATTCCCCAGTAATCATAAAGTGGCTCTGGATGTCAGCAGACATTAAAGACACATGTTCATTTTAAATTCTGAAATCACTGACAGTAGTAGTCCAGACAGAATATTTGCATTTTAAAAGCTAAATGTCAGCTCCTAACTTATATTAATGTTGTTATTTTGTGTTTTTCTCTAATGTTCCACCCATCACCTATCTCCTAATCACATTTCAGTTTTACCGTCAGCATTAAAGTTCATTCATGCCACTTTCCACCTATAAAAGCTCAGTTCACCACCTTCAGTTTTTGTTGTAATGTGTTTTTATGTCTGTATGTTTTTATTGTACATGTTCTTAGTACTCTGCCTCTCATGCAGCCTCATGGTCAGATCATTATTGTAAATGAGAATTGGTTCTCAATTGATCCACCTGGTTAAATAAAAGTTAAATAAATAAAATAACAAATGAATACAAGATTGAAAATAATCTTGGAAAGACTTCTGATAATGACATTTTAAAGATCTATTGTCTAATTATCAATTTTTATATCTCACTAAAAAGTCTTTAGATATTTATGTCTTATTTTAAGTGTGATGAGACATTTTGACTAGAAATGAGAAAAATACATTTGGAAAAATTTAGATTTTTCCCAGTGCACCAAGTCACTAGTGTTTGGGCATCATGGTTACCACTTCCCACTGAGCTGCATCTGGAACATTTCTGATTATAAATGTCTGACATCACTAAACTTAAAAGGTCTCTTCATTCATTCATTCATTCATTCATTCATTCATTCATTCATTCATTCATTCATTCATTCATTCATTCATTCATTCATTCATTCATTTATTCCTTCCTTCCTTCGCCTTCCTTCCTTCATTCCTTCCTTCATTTATTCATTCATTCATGCATTTATTCATTCATTCATGCATTTATTCCTTCCTTCCTTCCTTCCTTCCTTCCTTCATTCATTCATTTATTCATTCATGCATTTATTCATTCCTTCCTTCCTTCGCCTTCCTTCCTTCATTCCTTCCTTCATTTATTCATTCATTCATGCATTTATTCATTCATTCATGCATTTATTCATTCCTTCCTTCATTCATTCATTTATTCCTTCCTTCCTTCATTCATCCATGTAGTCATTCATTCATTCATTGATTTGATTTTGATTTGATTTGAATGATTTATTTCGAACATGCGCAAAGTGCAACAATATTCAATACAGCAATAATAATAATAATAACAATGACATGTTCGAAAAGGAGTAGGATGAAGCATAAGCTTATTTAATCCTACCCCTTCTTCACTTCCTCAACAACCTAAATACATCTTGTAGTAATATAGTGCATAGTACAAAAAAGATGATAAATAAAATAATGACAATAACAATGATAACAATACCAATAATCAATAACTGAAGTACTAAACATAGACATATATACAAAAAAAGAAAAAAAAAAAACTAAAACAAATGAGCAGATAGGAAAGTAGGTAACAAATAGAGTTTTTTTGTTGTTGTTTTCTTTTTTCCCTCCCTTCCTTCTTCTTCTTTTCCCTTTTTTTTCTTTCCTTTTTCTAATTTTTTTTTTTTTTTTTTTTTTTTTTTTTGCATTTTGCATTTTGCATTTTGCTTTCATTTTTTATTTTTTATTTTATTTATTTTATTTATTTTATTTATTTTATTTATTTTATTTATTTTATTTATTTTATTTATTTTATTTTATTTTTCTATTCATTCACTTATTTTATTCATGTATTTATTCATGTATTTATTTTTTATATCTTTTAACCCCACAGAGGGGGAGTCAACAGTGTTTCAGATCAGTACATATTCCAGTCTGGCAGACATATACTAGACTATTTAGTGCATGTGTGTGACCATCATCGGTCCTCCCCGAAAGCTGAGCAGACATCCCCCATTAGAACTCTCCCTTACAAGCCAGTGAGTGCAGTGCTGCACCTCAGTGATGTGCGGAGGAAACAAAGGCTAGACAGGATGGACAGGACGAACGGGGACAGTAACCAACAGGCAGTGCTATTGTAATTAAAGACTGCAAGGTGATGTGTTATTCCCAACCACCAACTGTCCTTCAATAAAAAACTAAAAAATAAATAAGTAGATCAGAAAAAGAGGAGAAAACCAAACCAGCACAAAAGGAGAAACAAAAAACAAAACAAAAACAAAAACAAAAAACAAAAAAAAAAAAATGTAACAATCGGCACTGAGCACCACAACCGTGGATGTCCTGATAGTACAAAATAGAATGCAATGTAATAGAATAGGCCAGAGGAGGACACCAGTGCAGAAGAAAATGAGTCTAGTGTAGAGATTGTGGAGAGATTCTCAGCACATTCTGGCGAGTCCCATCATTCGTTGAAATGGGACTCAGTAGTAGCTGGTGAGACCCGATCAAACATGCAAGTGTGAAAGACCCCGAAGCCCAGAACAGCAATCACGACAAGGCAGGGCCAAGTCAACAGGGCAACCCCCACCTCGGGCCGCAGGAGCCACAGGACGCCACCCCCAGAGAGCCACCGGGACCACTGTGAACGACACAAACCCGGAGAACAAGAGGGAGCAGCTACAGACCCCCCCCAGCGCACCAAGACCGACCCAGGCGGCCCGGGGCCGCCTGGGTCGGTCTGGGTCATTCATTCATGCATTTATTCCTTCCTTCACCTTCCTTCCTTCCTTCATTCATCCATGTAGTCATTCATTCATTCATTCATGCATTTATTCCTTCCTTCACCTTCCTTCCTTCATTCATTCATTCATTCATTCATTCATTCATTCATTCATTCATTCATTCATTCATCCATGTAGTCATTCATTCATTCATTCATTTTCTGAACCTACTTTATCCTCTCTAAGGTCACGGCAGTTGCTTGGAGCCTATCCCAGCGTCTTATGGGTGAAGGTGGAGTACACTCTGGACATGTCACCAGTTCATCACAGAGCTGATATATAGAGACAAACAATTATTCTCAAATTCACACCTATGGAACATTTTAGAATAACCAATTAACATATGAATGTATGTCTTTTTGGATGGTGAGACCTGGAGAAAACCCATGCAGACACTGGGTCCATACAGAAAGGTCCCACCCCCATCCACTGGTGTTGGAATTGAACCAAGAACTTCTTACTGTGAAGCACGAGTGCTAACCACTGCTGTACTGCGTCACTCCAAAAGGCTTTTTATTATTCCTAAATTTGTGACAAAGTGACAAATAAAACAAAGATGTGTGTAGGACATGCTTTCCAAACATTTCCAATGGCTCTTAACTTGTGGTGAGACTGCAGAGAGGTCTTCACCTGATGTGTTTTCTCCTGAGCTGTGGTGGTGATTGCTTCTGTCCCAGGGTGAGGAAACTGTGGTCCAAGGGAAGATGAGTGGGTGGGTGGGTGGGTCGACAGGTGTGATGGGACACAGTAGTGAAAGGCTTTTACAGAACAGTAAAGTCTCCGTGGCTGTAGCAGAGGTGGTCAAAGTACTCACATTCTGTACTTACTGTAAGTAGAAGTACAGCTACTTGTGTGAAAAAAATACTCTGGTAAAAGTAGAAGTATTGATTCAACTCCTTTACTGAAGCAAAAGTAAAAAGTAAAACTGCATTTTTTTTATATGGATAAAATAATACTGATTTAATATATAATAATATTATATCTAAAAATAAAGCCTTTAAAAGTGAGTTAGTGTACAGATGATGTGTTTTATTGGTACTCAGTTTATTGGGTATGGAAAGGACATTTAGGAAAAGTTGAAAAATCATAAATAGGAGATTTTGAAAAATTCAGAATAAAACATAATTATGAGATTTTAAAAAATCTAAACTGTAAGATAAAAAGTCATAATTATGAGATAAAAAAGTCAAAATTACGAGAAAAAAGTCATAAATATGAGACAAGAAATTGATAATTATGAGATAAACAGTCAAAATGATGATGTAGTCAGTCACAATTTCTGATTAACGACTTATTTTTCATACTGTCACATTTGTCTAGTTTGAAAAAGTAATGAGTCTATTCTGAGAATGTAAAAAGTATAAAGTACAGATATTTATACAAAAATGGAGGGAGTAAAATGAAACACTCAAGTAAAGTACAGATACTTAAAAACTGTAATTAAGTACAGTAAAGGAAGTACTTCTTAGTTACTTCTACCTCTGGGCTGTAGAGCGGTGTTTTTCAAAGCACATTCATTACACAGACCTCAATAAAAAAAATTAATTAAAAAAATTGTGAAAACATTAACTAACTAAAAAACATGAAGGGCAAAATACATTGATCTTTCATATGATATGTTAAAGGAGAATTTTGACAGATTTCAACATTCAGCCGTATTCAATAGTCAATTTACTCTTAGGGGTCGGATCAATTTTTGACCCGACCCTGACAGAGTTCTTGAGCGGAGAAGTAAACAGGGAATATGAAAACAGACACACAGGGAGTAAGCGAAAGCTCGATGGATTAACTTGTTTAGACTTCTGGAAGATAGGACAGTAAACAAACTGTCTGCTGCACAAACACACATTCTGTTTGTTTAGACATGATTTGCTATTGTATGTTAGACTGTATTTTTGTAGATGTGAATTGTATTATGTAATTATGAAAACTAAACTGATTTTTTTTTTTTAATAAATAAAAATCCACATGTTCAATTTTAAACAGATATCAAATTTGAATTCTCCATACCAGAATTGATTAAAAAAAAAACACCAAAACCTGTAAAATCTGTAAAAAAACAAAAAAAACAAAACCCATTTCATTACATTTTGTTGTACAGTGATGCAGTGTTAATCTTACTTGGCTGCAGAACCCTAGTAATTTAAACACAGCCGCCCACTGTATCTTGTTTTTCTGTAATGCTTTGTGCCAATTCATTTGAGCTGTAAGTAAAGGTTAATTAAAATATGTTAACAAGACCTCCAAACATTATTCCCACATCAAATCAGTCATCCATGTTTTGTTTAGAAACTACTGATGTGGAAAGAAGTATGATTTTATGAAATGAAAACCGAATGAATCTGACACAAAATCGCATTACAGATGGGAATGAGTTTGAAGAAACTGATTAGAAGCTGAACTTTACAGTCAGCAGATGGAGAGAGGCAGTGTGATCATTGTGTTTGAGGGGAAGTTCAGAGACTCTGTGCCCACCTGCTTTTCCACTGATACACTCACATATACACACACTTACATCCTCTGACAGGATGAAATGTTAGCACCACTGATGCAGAAAAGCACTTAAGTTCACAGCTTAAATATGCCATGTTTTGAGGCATATGCACCCACAGTCTAAACACTGCAATTTTTTTTTTTTTTACTAAAGTGATAATAAACCCTCAGTGTTTTCTGAAAAGCCACCTCCATGTTTGCTTCTGATGTAAGCCACCTCATTAAAGTTTTAACATGTGATGTTCTAAACATCTACTGCTATCTTTGGTCGGAAAAGACACAGGAAGTGATGTAATTGCATGATATCTATAGGCGCTCAAACACACACACACACACACACGCACGCACACACACACAAATTTGTGAGTCCCATCCATCCCATTTGTTTGACAGATTAACACAAAAGATGAGGAGAAACAACATCAGTTTTCATAAAGATGTCCATCTGTAGACAGGGTCTCAGTGCCTTTTCAGAATCTAAATGAACTAGCGCCATATGAAGGTGTTTTTTTTTTTTTTTCCTCCTGGCAACTCAGTTTCTCTCAAGAGGAAACTGAAGCATCTAACCCAGGGGTGTCAAACATAAGGTCCGTGGGCCAAAAGTTGGCCAGTGCAATGATCAAATCTGTCCCTGGAAATAAAATTGTGAAATGCAAAACATTACACAGACGATGTCATCTAAATTTCTGAACCCACTTTATTTTCACTAGGGTCATGGTGGTTACCGGGGGTCTATCCCAGCAACAACGTGCAAAGACGGAGTACACCCTGAACGTGATGCTAGTTCATCGCAGGGCTGAATATATATATACTGTATTTTCTGTATATAAGCCTCATCTGCTGTATTTTTAAAAATATAATAAAAAAAAAAGAATATACAAGCCGCACTGGGTTATATCTATGCTGAAAAATCTGATATTTACTGTATGTACAGAATGATTTTAAACTGTAAATATAGTTACATGTTTGTACCTGATTAGATTTTTTTCCTAACAGTGCCTTTTAACACAGCACTGACTTTGCTGATTAAAACAGAAGAGAACCAAGAGAAAAATAACCAGTATTTACCGTATTTATCTTTATTTCTCCTGTGTTTTAAATCACAAATTTAAAACACTGGACAGAAAGATCCATAGCCTTCAACTTTAAACTTGCATCATACAAAGTTCTTCATGTGGATTCCATGATGAAAAAGCGAGGTACCAGACCTGACATCAAGCTTGCCTGATCCTTACTGGACCTGCATCTCCTTCTGGACCCTCGGTTTGACCCTCTTGTGTCTATTGCTAATGTTTTTTTTGATTGCTCTTGATAAGCTCTGCTGGATACCTGATTTTGACCCTGTTTCATGTTCTGACCTCCTCTCTGTCCTGCTTCTTAGTTGCTGCTCCACACCTGATTAAAATCAGAGTAGCTACTAATTATGTCACTATTCATCCTTTGTGTACCAATAAACTGTGTGATCATCTATATCTGACTCGGAGTCCTACATTTAGGTCCATTTGTTTTTTGTTTTCGTATCACAGTGTAAGTTTTGTATTTCACACATTCATCCCATGGAGTGGATTGGACCCTTTAGTGTGCCAGTTTTGACCCACAGGTCATATATCTGACACCCATGCTGTAGGTTATTTATCTCCGATGCAGAATATATTCATTGAGATGCAATACATAAAACATTTGTGCATTCTCCAGGAACTCATGGGAAATCATCACCCAGTAAAGGGGGAAAAAAAAATCTAAATCATCTCCTGGAACAGAGGATAAGATTGTGCTTTGGCCCTTGAGTGTGAAATGATTCAACTTCCTCTCTTGTTCTTCCTCTTTTATCCCTCGCTCTCCAGACATCCTCTCTTTCCCCTTCAGTCGTCATTGTCATCTCTGAGTCAGACGACCACCTGACCCGGGATTTCCTGCACAGGTCATGTTACTGAACCCACAGACCAAACGCACAAAAATAAAAATGTATTCTTTCATTTCTTCATTGATATTTGTGCAGTTTAAGGATTCGTTTATACAGAGATGATTGGAAGAAAAGGTGCAGAACTGGCCTCTGGTCTTAACCTTTTTATCCGCATTTACACAAGCATTGACATTAAAGTTGCACAATATATTGTTTGAGCATCAACAAACTGTATATTGTTTGCTGATGCTCGATAGATGTGACTATTGTACGTCCTGCAATGTAGAGATAAATGAGCTCAACATTTTCTCATCTAATTTCAATAGAACCTGACACATACTGAGCACATCACAATAATTCTGAACCAGTTTGGAGTGAGTCACTGGTAACACGACTGAAAAATGAAGAACGAAAAAAATAAAATCACCCAAAATCAAGGCTTGGTGCCACAAAGAAAAGCAACATCAATTATGTGGAATTATTTGTTATTTATCTATTTATTATTTATTAGATTTTTTTGTTTTGTTTTTGGATTTATTTATTTATAGATTTTTGAAAACAATTTTTTTTTAAATTAATTACAAGAAGGATGACACTGAAACATATGTTCTGTGTCAACCACTAATCCGTTTAACCATTTGTGTCAGCACCACACAGCTGTTATATACTATAGTTTTCAAATCAGGGTTAAAAAAAAATTACAATGCCATTTTTTTCCAGGGTGTAGATGGTGCTGTGATAGAATGCTGCCTTGTCAACGCACATGTGTGACAGCAATATTTTTGCCACTTCGACTGTGACATGTAAACACAACAGTAGTTTTCAACATTACCACTCTGGAATACGTCTTCAGATTGTTGCATTATTTTCCACCCGTAAAAATTCAATTCTAGTGTAAATAAAAAGCACTTCTGATAAAATATTCGATTGTTTTAGTTTCAGTCGTCCTCATGTAAACAGCCCTAAGAATATTTATTCATCCTCTGAACTCACTTTATTCTCACTAAATCTGCCAAACAGTGAGGCTGCGAAAGGTGAACCACGTAATAGTGAGTGACAACTGTACCCACTTCTAAATCCTCATGATGTGCAACCTTTAGCAAAATTGCCCATTTTTTTATCCAGTACAATGAAGCCATGACGTGCCCTACTCTGCCTCTGATTGGCCAGTACTTGCTGCCTTCACTGAATAGACTGGTTAACTTTAGGCATGAGGACTGATGAGCCAATTAGACGTCAACTAGCATGGGTCATGCTTGGCACCTCTGGAACCTGATTGGACAACTCAGGTACTAGTGCCACTCCAGCTGATTGGTTATTTTTCTCTATTTAGCATTTTTCACTGCAAAGCATTTATTTTTCTGTACTTAATTGACTGATAATATAAATATCTATTTAAAACTCATATTAAAGTTTAAGGTTATTAGATCAAAATAAAAATGTCATGACATGTTGGGAGTGTCACATGGAATAAATGATTAAATATTAGTGATGATCCAGAAGAGATCCTGTATTCTGGATCACTTTGAAATGTATTCTCCATTTACCGCAATGTAAAATTTCATAGTGATCCAGAATCCAGGATTTCTTCCAACTCACCACCTTGTGACACTCCCAATACATCCTGAATTTTTTAAAAAAAAATTAAAATTCATCCATAAATAAAGGCAAACAGACAGACAAACTCCAGCGAAAATATAACCTCCTTGGTCGACCTCTCGTCATTCAAAAAGGGGGGGAGGTCTGCCTTGGTGGAGGTTTGGACTGTCAGAGTGCTTTTCTAGTTCGAAATGTGAATGAGACATCACATCAATCATCTTTCAAGTCAGTGACACATATTGAGAGAACCGACTTTCATTCTCAGGTAAGTTTGAAGGTGGTTTCCAAATGAGTCACTGTTAAACCACTACTCATATAACTGCACATTTAAAGGTGAGTTGTCACGAATAGTTAAATTGTGTGAGTAAGCTAATGTTATGAAAGGCTAACATTATTAAAGGCGAACATTATCCTATGTTTACCTCATGTTGAATACATTTGACATTCATGTAACCAGTGTTTTCATTTTACTAGTCTGGTCTACTGGAGATCAAATGAGGCTGAATGTGGCCCCTGAAGAAAATGAGGTTGAGACCCCTGTCCTACATGATCCTATATTATGTGACACCATGTATATGAATTCCACAGTCATATAAACTGACCTTTGAGTGGACCTGGATGTGCAGTCAAGTCCACCTGACTACCAGCCTTTATCTCCATCCTTCATTCAGTACTGTATTTGGGTTTTGCTGTTTGTTACCGTTGGTTGTTTCTATTAACAAATCTTCAACACATGTATTTGAGTCCTATCCTTTTACATTTTTACTCAGGAGATTGCAGTCAGTGACAGGACATCAGATTCAGAGGTGCCGGTAACAGATGATTGACAGGAGGCTCAGCCAGACTCAGCCAATTATTTTTTTCTGCACCAAACAAAATTGGTCAGCCTTTTATCAGAAATATATGATGAATGAAGCATTTTTGAGATTCGAAACCTATGTTCCGCCCGGATCATTTCGGTCACAACACTTAGAATTTCTGGACCCCCAACGAATCAATAAGCGTGCCACAGGTGGCAGATTGTTTTGTTACCAGGCTTCAGTCTTTTGGAACAAGCTTCCTATCAATGTTAAACAGGTTGACACAGTTAATTCTTTCAAATCACTGTTAAAAACTTAAGTCTTCCTCCAAGCTTTTGAATAATTATTGCTCAGTTTGTTGTTGATGGGTCTCCTTTTTATTTATTTTTGTTAATTTTGTTAATTTGATGTTTTATTTATTATTTTTGTTGTGAAATGTTATGTTAAAATGGACTTTCAATTTACAGCCCTTTGCAATATTGGGCTTTACAAAAATAAAATGATTTGATTTGATTTGATTTGTCAATTTCCTTTAATTTGACACATGCTTATTTGGAGGATTTTAAGATGACAAAAGATAAGTGTACAAAATACCATATCGTACAGTATAGCTTTAACAAAACTGTGACTCAGAACCAGAAACAATTTGAATGGACTGAGTTTGTGTTCGGTTTCTTCCAGTTTACTTGTCAACAATAGCTGGAGCCACATCCAAGTGTCACTGTTTTGTGCCGCAATGTACACAGAACAAACAAAGGTAAAGTTTTCATAGTTTTCCTTCAGATATAGTTGAGAAAAAGAAATGGGTTGTCACAATTTACTGAGATGAGCGGCAAATCTTCAGAATGCAATCAAGAGGTTCATCTGTAGCTAATTTTACTGTAGCTACTGCAATTTACAGTAAAACCTTATAGTGATTCACAACAGTACACAATGCTTTATTTGTGTGAAAAAGCTTTATTCTTTATCAAACATATAAAGGTTTTTGTCTATTGTTTCCCTATTCAACAGCTATGAAATAAGTGGTATATAGAGTAATCATATGGTTAGCACTGTTAGCATGAGCTAGCTAATGCACACTCATCTACTTTTGACCTTCAACTTCATATATATAGTCAGTGTTTTTGTCATTTTCAAAAATTTATGCATAGTAATAATTAGAGCCAAATGAGTAACAGTGGTCTAAATATAATTAAAAACACTTGAATGAGCTAATGTTTGTTAGCATGTCCACAAAGAACAGAAAAAATGAGAAAACTCACTAAATTAGCATGTGACCTTTAACCCTTGGGTGATGTTTACAATATTTTTTTTACTCATCTAAACAGTTTATTAATATTAATATTAATATTAATCATCATAATCATAAAAGATGTTAATACAATTTTAAAACAAGGGTGAAATAAGAAATACTTTAAGATTTGATTGCACAAAATTATAAGATTACAAAAGTACAGATCAACTGATTATACATACATTATAAAATTTCAATAAAATAAATAACCAATACACTGAGATTTTATTACACTCAAAACATAAAGAATTGGATCACATAATTGTGACCCAATTTTTTATCTCCCTTCAAAGGCTGATGAAAATAAAAATGTTTTTAATTTGGTTTTAAATATACTCGGTGAACTGGCTTCCCTGATGTCTTTTGGAATTGTATACCATACCTTTGGTGCATAGTTAATAAAGGCATTGTCCCCAATTTTCTTTGTAATATATCTGGGAGTTACTAGTAACCCTGCGTAAGATGACCTTAGTGTTCTAGTTTGTACATAATTGATCAGTGAGGCATAAAACTACTGATAGGTGTTGACTTTATCTAAATTACAAGTTAAATAAACAGAACATGCAGTTAGTTTCTAATGTATATCTGCTACACAATATCAACAAATGAGCTATTGTTCCTACTCTAATTATTAGTTTAGTTCACTTTAGTTACCATGGCGACTATATACAGACCAACAATCATTGACTCCTCCAATTATACTGACCAGTGAACCTAATAAGGTCCATGTGTTTGGAAGGTGGGAGGTATAGTATAGTTATTTTTATTTCATGATAAAGTGACACTTTGTAGTTTTACACATTACTCGCAGTTAAACATCTGTAGCGGAGTAGACTTGGTGTGATAACGAAACCTACATTAAGTGAACTACCAGTCTGTATAGAGGGAACATTGAGCCAAGGTGCACAGGAAGGTTTTACTACTTATTTATAGCAGACTTTCTTTCACTTCCCACTATTTAAATCCCTTTAGTTTACTTTCGTGAGCACAATCCAGTGACTTTTAGGTTAAATACATCAATTCTTTTTTAACCCTTACCATTGTTGAGTGATTTTGCTTCTAGCGCTTGGAAAAAACACCTCTCCAAATTAAAATTACAGCTACCCCAGTACAAAAAAGTACATTATGGATGTTATTTTCATGGAAAACAGAAAAAAAAAACATTCATATAGATCTCAGGTTATACAAATATCCCTGTAGTTTCTGTGCCTTTGTGGATCTTTGTGCATTTTTGACCTAAATACTTTACTAGATTATATTCACCGGAGCGTTAAAAGCAAACCAACACCACGTGTACCTGGATTAATCAATAATTGATCAGACAGCTTTCAAAATAAGAGAAACCAAATTTCTCATCGTTTTCTTTCTCATAGTTTCAGAGCTTTTCTATAAAACAAGCATTTGTGTATGTGGCGTTGTTGTTGCACTTCAGAATGGTTTATATATTCAGAAAGATGAGTTTGTTTGCTTTCATTTCATGTGCAACAAGTGGAGGTACATTCATTTTGGCGCAATATAATAATTTAATATCATGGACGGAAACATAAGGCTGGTAAGAAGTAAATAAATGCTGAAAACAAATTTACTAGATCTACCACTCATGATTCAAATTTCACATATGGCCAAATGTGAGCGTAAATGATTTTCATGCAGTTTTAATTATATCATATTAACCTATTTATTAATAGGAACACACATCTTTGCTTACATCTTGTTGTGGTGGCCAGGTAATGTAAATATGTCATTACAATCATAACCAGCTTTGTGGGTTTCGGACTGAAATTGTTCTAAAAATGTAGAAAAGTGGCAAGAACATGTCACTATCTTTTACCATCTTTTCCTCTTTAGGATACTTACATCAAAGATTAAACTGGCCTATGAGTAAAATGCTTCCAAAATAAAAGCATTGAAACTTTCTTATAATACCACTAATAAAGAAAAAGGTCCCATCCCAGACACATTAAATCTATGTACGGTATGTTGGATGTTTCTGTGTGTTTGAGCCACTGTGTGTGTATAAAATGGTGGGATTTCCCCAAAGAAGGACTAATAAAAGGCATGTCTTCCTTTCTTTCTTTGTCCACTTCAATCTGACTTATGATCTTAAATACTTTTAACCCATAAAGACCCAGTGCTACTGTGGTGACATTATTGTTTCACCACTACAGGTATTATGCTCTGTATTTTTACATTCTTAATTGAAAATAAAGTATTTTCCTGTATTTAATGTAATGATTGTGATTGATATTTATAAAAGGTCTAATTAAAGTTGATGGGTAATTTATTGAAAACAGAAAAAAAATGGAGGAAAAAGTGACTGTTCCATTAAATATATGAACATAAAAAAAATTGTGCCAATGGTCCTGTGCTCATCTGGACCTCACAGCTATAGTGTTAAATGATACACAAGCGGTTGTTGGTATAAACCTAGTAATATGTCATTACCCAGTTACCTACTTTTGTTCAGTCAGATGTTACCCCAGAAGAGCATAGGGGACTTCCTATACCATTCATAATGTTTTTGCCATTTGTTTTTAAAAACACACAGCCACACAATGGGATTGATTTTATGATCTATTGAATGACTCCCTTTTGTTGATAAGAAGACATCACAACTGCTCAATGTTTTTTTCTTGTATTTACAACTGGCTGTATGTTTAAGTAGTAATGTCTAATACATATATCAGGGGGGGGGCTCTAGGACAAGACAGTGGGTCAAACCAGCTGAGTGGAAGACATGACAACACGTAAGACGTATGATGACCGTGAAAAGACGACACACTCTATTTTACATTTAAATGTATTGACAGGATTAATGGATCAACAGGTATTGAACTTTTTTTTTTTAATTTTTATCATTAAATGATTTTGGTTGTCAGTGCATTTCTGAGTTTTTATGTGATAAATAAACAACTGAGAACATGAGCTCAGGTATGAAGCTAAAGTTGTTTCTCAGTGTAGCGACAAACCACACTGAGCTGCATGCGTACACACACACACACACACACACACACACACACACACACAATTGATTGAGGGCACATAAAGAATCCACAGAAGCCACAGTCTGTATGAGACAAATATATACACAGGAAGTGCCTCCCACTCCCCCACCCCCACCCCCACCCTCCCCACCTCTCTCTCTCTCTCTCTGAGCGTTACTCATGGCAGTGTGTTGCTGAGCAGCAGCCAGTCGTGTTCTTCCCCTTTCTGAGCTCACTCTCTCTCTCTCTCTCTCTCTCCCTCTCTCTCTCTCTCATCCTCTGCTCTGACTCTCTCACACAGTCTCCGGCTCAGCGGACGGACCAGACCTACTCTCCTCCTCCTCCTCTGACTTGTTTTTCTCTCACAGTCTTTTATTTTTTCATTGCACTTTATTCCTTATTTATTTCCATTATTTGAAAAAAAACCAACCCCCCCCCCTCCCCTGTTACAGGGTCTTCAGTGGGGGTTTCGGAGTGTGTGTGTGTGTGTGTGTGTGTGTGTGTTTGACCTGCGTGTGTGAGTGTGTGCTGGGGGGTTTCGGCATGGAGGCAGTGGCACTTTATACGTTTCGGGCCACAGAGGGCGATGAACTTAGTTTTAACAAGGGAGATTTACTCAAGGTAAGGGATATATATATGTACTTTTTTTTTTACTTTGTCTACTTTTTAAATATTTATTTTTTTAATTACCTATCTATCTATCTATCTATCTATCTATCTATCTATCTATCTATCTATCTATCTATCTATCTATCTATCTATCTATCTATCTATCTATCTATCTATCTATCTATCTATCTATCTATCTATCTATCTATCTATCTATCTATCTATCTGATCTGCCACTTTTTTCTCCTTCCCTCTTTCCCTCGGCCTCCACTGTGATAATTACTGCAATTATAACTTAAGCATCTACAGCTTTTCACTCAGCATCCAGGTGCTGTTGTTGTAACAAAAAGCAGCACAGGAACAAGTGCACAGACTCCTTTACATTGTATTTACTGCTTCACACTGTAATATTATTCATAGAATAGAATGGTTTCTAAATGTGCCTTGCTACAAACGCCACACATGCAGGAATATTTTACATAAATCTTTTCTTTTGGTATGTTACAAAAAAAAAAAAAAAAATGCAAAGAGGTTTAGCCAAAACCTACTTTAAGTCAGTGGATTTTAAACACATGATTCGCTTGAAAAGCTCCTGAAACTTATATAGTGACATTTATTCAGGGATTTATCTTGCATTTCCAGACCAATAATATTTGTTTGGTGTCATATTTTTGAATTTATTACAGGCCTACTCAAAATGCAGCACTGAAACAGACTAATTCGTGCACAGCTGGAAATTACTGTAGTAGAAAATTGTCCCTCCAAGACACTACACTAAAAAAAAACAAAACAACAACAACTCATAATTAAAGAGCAAGAGCTTCTTTACACTTATAATTCAACACCAGCTGTTTGACAGTCGCATGCGGAAAATAAAGTATTTTCCTGTATTTAATTTAATGATTGTGATTGATATTTATAAAAGGTCTAATTAAAGTTGATGGGTAATTTATTGAAAACAGAAAAAAAATGGAGGAAAAAGTGACTGTTCCATTAAATATATGAACATAAAAAAAATTGTGCGAATGGTCCTGTGCTCATCTGGACCTCACAGCTATAGTGTTAAATGATACACAAGCGGTTGTTGGTATAAACCTAGTAATATGTCATTACCCAGTTACCTACTTTTGTTCAGTCAGATGTTACCCCAGAAGAGCATAGGGGACTTCCTATACCATTCATAATGTTTTTGCCATTTGTTTTTAAAAACACACAGCCACACAATGGGATTGATTTTATGATCTATTGAATGACTCCCTTTTGTTGATAAGAAGACATCACAACTGCTCAATGTTTTTTTCTTGTATTTACAACTGGCTGTATGTTTAAGTAGTAATGTCTAATACATATATCAGGGGGGGGGGCTATAGGACAAGACAGTGGGTCAAACCAGCTGAGTGGAAGACATGACAACACGTAAGACGTATGATGACCGTGAAAAGACGACACACTCTAGTTTACATTTAAATGTATTGACAGGATTAATGGATCAACAGGTATTGAACTTTTTTTTAAATTTTTATCATTAAATGATTTTGGTTGTCAGTGCATTTCTGAGTTTTTATGTGATAAATAAACAACTGAGAACATGAGCTCAGGTATGAAGCTAAAGTTGTTTCTCAGTGTAGCGACAAACCACACTGAGCTGCATGCGTACACACACACACACACACACACACACACACACACACACACAATTGATTGAGGGCACATAAAGAATCCACAGAAGCCACAGTCAAGAGCTTCTTTACACTTATAATTCAACACCAGCTGTTTGACAGTCGCATGCGGACAAATACCATTGAAAAAGACAGAGGGATCAATCTATCCACTGGCTTTAGTCTTGATATGTCAGGGATCAAGGGCCAATACTGCTGCAGGGCAAGCACTCAGTCATCTCTGGAGGGGGGGGGGGGATCACTTGGGGTAGATGTAGCAGGTGGAGGGGGAAGTGAGTGGGGCTGTGTATACAATATGCATGTGATAGACGGGACTATTAAAATGTGTTTTTTTACTCACAAATGATGGCTGCATAAAGCACATACCACCATAAAAACTGTTATTTATTATGTATTATGCATTTTCCCAGCAACATCAAACATCACAGCCAGCCTAAAAGCCTTATTAAAATTGACTTTGACTTGTATTTAATTATTATATATATATATATATATATGCATAATTTCCCCACATTCAGCCTTCAACGTATTGAAGAAAAAATTGAAGCAGGAGAAATGTAGGGCAAGAAATGACTTGCATATAATGAAATAACCTCCTGACTTGGTAATTCAGGACAAAAGTAGCATCCAGGATAAATCTCTTACAGAGATACAATTGTTTTTGTGGCGACCTCCAGATGATTTTTTATTTTTTTTTTGCATTACATTTAACCTTTACAAAGTGACTGATCACTAGCTGTTTTCCAATTTCATGCACTGACTGTAGATCAGGGGTCTCAAATTCATTTTCTTTCAGGGGCCACATTCAGCTCAATTTGATCTGAAGTGAGTAAAATAATAGAATAATAACCTATAAATAATGACAATTACAAATCCTTGTATCTGTTTCAATGCATAAAACCCCATGAAATTCTGAAAATACTTACTTTTATAAACAAAAAAGATAGGAATACCCTGAAAAAAACTGACATTTCTTAAGAAAAAGAAATACAATTTCAATAATACATGCCTGAACTTATCATTTCGACATGTGCATTATGGATCAGATCTACAAAGATACTAAAGAGAAGTAGTAAATTGTTAAAATTGTGCTTAATTTTCTTTAGATATTTCTGGTCATTCATATTTGTTCAGGTGTTTGGCATGACAGTTCACAAATAAATGTAAATATTTGTTTTGTTATTCTTTCCAAAACAACAAAAACTAAAAAAATGTAAGTAATCATTATTTATAGGCATAATATATATATAAATGTATTTACATTAGGTCAAGAAGAAAATATGCAGTCATTCTTTTATCGAAGTTATTATTCTATTATTTTACTGTAGATCATATTGGTCTGTAAGTGGAACCTAACTGAACCTAAAATGAGTTCCACAGCCTTAACTGTGGAATTTTCTGCACTTTCCAAATTCATCCCACAGGCAAGACTGGAACCTTCAGTGGACTGATTTTTGGTCTGCATGTTTGAGACCCATGCTGTAGAAATTTATAAAAGCTCAGAGTAAATCCAACATAACCAATGCTATTTGGTTTTTACTGCTGAATTAACGTTGCAGAAAATGACCTTGTTTCAACATTCACTATGTTCAACCAGTGACCAGCTAAGAAACTGCATTTCACGTCATGTATTTTAATGTATTAGTGGCTATTTTTTGGTGGTGTATTATTTAAGGACATTTAGACTGGTGGTTGAGAAGTGATTAAACATTCTAGATCAGTAGATGTTTCTGATCACCGTTGGCTGCTTATATCTCTATGGGTTAAAGACAATGGTCTTCAAAGAAAAGATAGGAGGAAATAGATATATCATCCTCTGTGGTGCAGAACAGAATCAAAAGACTCATGGAATCTGAATGTAAAAGGGAAAGATGCCTAAGACGCCTAAGCTGAACATGTGACCTCCAATTGCCACTGTATCGAGAACCATCATCACCTAAAGCTGATAGAAACACATGGGCTGAGGATTACTGTGGCAAACCTTTGTAAAGAGGATAAATATGGTCAGTCACTGCTTCAAATTAAACCACTGTCTGCAACAAATATTTGCATAGAAAGTATTACAAAAAAAGGAACAGAAAAATGAATGAACCCATAAAGACCCAGTGCTTCATTTGTCTTAGTTCACAAATTATTATTATTTTTTCTCTATTTCTACCTTTCACCTCTAATTATCACTTAAATGTAATTATTTGCACCTTGTGTCAGTATCAACATTTCATGAAAATGGCATCAAAATCCTTCCAGACCTTTTTGAGTTATCTTGATATCAGACCCTAATGAAAACATACCCTCTGCCACTCCTTTGCGGAGGTAATTATATATAAAAACGGGGGTAAAATCAAGAAAAAGTTACTTTTTCAGCAAAGATATAATTATTTGCATGTAAAGACAAGTGTCCAAAATTACTGATAAAACTCCACGGGTTTTACTGATAAATCAATGTTTTAGAAGATGATGGTGTTTCCCCGGTAACTACAGAGCCTCTGAACATCCAAATGGGTCATATGAAATGACTGTGAAAAGATGACAAACACTATTTTAATCTTAATTATTTACATGCATTGATATGATTAGTGGATCAACAGACATTAATGAGTTTATACAGTTATGGAAAAAAATATTAGACCACCCTTGTTTTCTTCAGTTTCTTGTTCATTTTGATGCTTAAAGGTACATTTGTTTGGACAAATATTATGACACCAACAAAAAGAGTTTAATTTAAGAGCTGATATCTATCCATTTTCCATGTTTTCTTGATAGTAACCAAAATCACTTCAGTTCTACATCAATATCTCTGTCATTGTACTGACAAAAACAGTGCTTTTAGGTATTCCATGTTTTCTTTTCTGTTTTAGTCACATGACACACACAGGAGTTAGTACTGGATTGCATAACCATTGTCTTTCATGACTTTTTAATGCTTTAAAGGTGTCATTCCATGGTTATTTCATTAATATTGCTGTGTTCCCCATTGTTATTGAAGGCATTGTGTGTTGGTTATATTAAAAAAAACCCATCTAGATTGCTTTGTTTGAAGCTGTTTTTGCACGGTAGAAAAATGACTTTGAGGTCGACCAACAGAGTTTACCGGTACTTCCTCATACATGTCCATGACGATGTGATGAGGCGTCTCTGATTGGCTCAGAATGCGTGAAGGAACACTCCCCCCCTCCCCTATCGCTCTCTGTAGATGTTTACCTTTACCAGAGTAGCATCCAGCAAGGTTTTGTGCCGTCGCTTGTCGACAATAAAGAAATTCTGAGTCTGATATGGACAAGCACATGTGGGAATTGTGGAAAAACCCACTTGGGACCCTTATATGCAGCCCTCTTCTGGTGCTCACATGCACATGCTGTTGGGAAAATAAACCAAACCAAAAACAATACCTTACCTTACCTCCTCTTAGAAGGGCAGGGTAATTACCCATGACATATGTGCCTTTGGAGGTAGTGGTGGTATCTGTGTGTGTGTGTGTGTGTGTGTGGAGGGGGGTCTTTACCTTTAATCATACAAGGTCATCTACTGTGTAATTCATCCCTGACTGAATCTATTCCATTATTAGACAACACATGAATAAAGCATTTTCTCACCAGTACTACTACTACTGCTACTACTACTACTACTATTACTACTACTGCTACTACTACTACTACTACTACTACTATTACTACTACTACTACTACTACTACTATTACTACTGCTACTACTACTACTACTACTACTACTACTACTACTACTACTACTACTACTACTACTGCTACTACTACTACTACTACTACTACTACTGCTACTACTACTACTACTACTACTACTACTACTACTACTACTATTACTACTACTACTACTACTACTACTACTACTACTACTACTACTACTACTATTACTACTACTACTACTACTACTACTACTACTACTACTACTGCTACTACTACTACTACTATTACTACTACTGCTACTACTACTACTACTACTACTACTATTACTACTACTACTACTACTACTACTATTACTACTGCTACTACTACTACTACTACTACTACTACTACTACTACTACTACTGCTACTACTACTACTACTACTACTACTACTGCTACTACTACTACTACTACTACTACTACTACTACTACTACTACTACTACTATTACTACTACTACTACTGCTACTACTACTACTACTACTACTACTACTATTACTACTACTATTACTACTACTACTACTACTACTACTACTACTACTACTACTACTATTACTACTACTGCTACTACTACTACTACTACTACTACTACTACGACTACTACTACGACTACTACTACTACTACTACTACTACTACTACTGCTACTACTACTACTACTACTACTACTGCTACTACTACTACTACTACTACTACTACTACTACTACTATTACTACTACTACTACTACTACTACTACTACTACTACTACTACTACTACTACTACTATTACTACTACTGCTACTACTACTACTACTACTACTACTACTACGACTACTACTACGACTACTACTACTACTACTACTACTACTACTACTACTAGACTAAGACTAAGACTAAGGTGACATTTAGTTCCCTAATGAGGTAACACTGAGACACCATGAATGCCATTCTCTACTTTATGTGGGATTGTAATAAGCAATCTATCTGTGTGTCTGAGACAGTTTTCCATTCTAGATCACTTACCTGTTCATAAATCATGACCTAATGGGTTTTTTTTTCTTTATTTTTTGCTTTGGTAAGTGATTACAAAAAAAAAACCCTCTGCTCTTTGGAAAAAAAAACATGGAGGTTGGATCAACAGTACGTTAACTCACATATTTAAACTCTGGGTTCATACTTGGGAGAAACAACAGCTTATTTTCATAATTCCTCACATTACAACATTCCTTGCAACAGCAGATGGCTTCAGTTTTAGACATGACATGAAATAACTCTATTGTTTTAAAAGAAAAAAAACCCACACATCACATTTACTGTCCTTGACTGACTTCCTGTGTTGCTCTGTGTTTTACTGTGTCACAACCCACACACCTTCTCAAGAAACTTTTTGTTTAATGCCAGAGCTCCTACACTATGCTGTTTTTATGGTTGTACTGAGGTAACAATACAAGACGGATGTGGGGAACTATTAGTTTCACTCAGTATACAGCTGGGATGTATTGTTTGTTTGTGTCCTCTCGTGTACTAACTATATGGCAACACATGAGTGAGACAAAATGAAGGGTAGATTTATAAAAAAAAATATTTATATATTAAAAACCTCATAATTTAACCCCTTACTAGTCTCACATCCTGGGATGTAAATTACATTACACTTTTTTAACAGGCTTTTGAAGGCTGCCATCTGATCAATCATCTATCAATGTTCCAACAAGTTAAGTCATATTTATAATCAGTGGATACACAATGAGCTGCTGAACACCAGGGTCTATGACAATGGACTTTTTGCACCATTATTCTACAGCTCTCTAGAATTTTGCGACAGCTCCCATTCACTTTGAATGGATGTTCCCAGCGTTCTGCGGGTGGATTTTTTTCAATAACAGCCCGCTGCGGCATTAATGCCCACTGCCAATGGCAACAAGTTTTGTCACTTCAGATTCACAGTAGCATATCACTCCGCAGGTAGTTCGGCCACTTTGATAGTAAATATTCGCTATGTTGTAATGGCTATTTTGTCCAGTCTGTTAGAGTAGTAGCAGTAATAAGCTGTAATAACCTGTAGAATAAGCAGGATAATGTATTGCCCACGTGTGTCTATCGAAAAATATTGCCCTTCGGGGCAGAACAATATCCCTCTGCCTTTGGCGTCGGGGTGCTGTTGGGCCCCGTCAGGAAATATTTTTCTGATAGTAACGCATGGGAAATACATTATCCTTTACAAATACTACTTTGGACTTTACTTTACTACTGACAATAGTAATTTTGTATGCGAAACATTTTTTTGTTACATTTTTTGCCAAAATATGTGTATTTCAAGCATTCATTTTTTTCCCCAAAAATTCCAAATGTAGCCATTATGGGAAAAAAATTCCTCTAATTACCCCTCTGTAAAATGTATAAACATAACCATAGGAAAGTAGTCTTGGGCGACTGTGGTTCAGTTGGTAGAGTGGGTAGCCCAATGACCGAGAGGTTGGCGGTTCGCGTCCCGGCTCTGGCTGTCCACATGTTGAAGTGTCCTTGGGCAAGACACTGAACCCTGACTTAGGCCCCCAGTAGGACTTACTGTAGACCTTAGAAACCTACTGGTGTGTGTGAATGGGTGAATGAGAGGCTAATGTAAAGTGCTTTGAGCACCATGAAGGTGGAAAAGCGCTATATAAATGCAGTCCATTTACCATTTACCATAGTCTTCCACTGGGTTTTTTTTTTTTTTTTTTTTTAAATAAAATTCTCAACTTTGAACTGCAAAGTCCCAAGACATTGGTCTGTTGGTTAATGGTGTGTTTTCTATCCCTAACTACCAAATGCAGACAAATACACCCTGGTTTTCACCAAAAAAATTTGTGTTTCTAAATCTACAGTTTTTTATCTGTCAAATAAACAGCAAAAGTGAGTATTTTAGTCCAAACTACAAAGTGTTACCTTTACAAAGAGCCCATGGTTTTATCTGTACTCTAAACACTTGGGAAAAAAAAAGCTCTTATTTTAATTTAGAGAGGTATTTTTCAAGCATTTTAAGCAAAATCACTCCAGAATGGTACAGTAAGACTTAATAAAAAAAGCATCTCTGACATTCTGTTTAAAGTTGGAAAACAGCACAGCCAAGTCTAACACAAGGGACATGACTATGGCTTAAAAACACACATGAACACACACACAGTCTTTTGTTCCCCAGACTTCAGCACATGAAAGTGATCATTTTTAGATGTAAAATTGGGTTTGCAGTGTGTGACAGACTGTTCGGCAGAGCCGTCACTGGAAGCAGCCAAAATAACAGGAAGTAGTCAAGAAATACAATGAAGACTGTCGTGTTTGACCTCAATTAAAATTACATAAGTGACATTATTATTGCTTTATCGTCACAAAATGACACCAAAACCCCACATTAGAGCTGAAAGAGCCTTGTGTTTGTGGATACACATCCCAAACATGCATTTAATGACAGAGTCTTTCACTCAGTTTCCTAAGGATTTTATTTTACAAGCCAGAGAGGGTAAAAAGTGAACATGGGTCCCATCTATGAATGAAGAATCCACAAATGCTGATGTTCTGTGTTGGAGCAGAAGGCAATGAAGTAGGAGAAACAGAGCTTTAATTTGAGGAAAGTAAAGCTGGTTTTACTGCAAACTTAGGCTCTTTACATACTACTGTTTGGTGCCCACGGGCAAAGTGGAATTAAGACACAGAACTGAAAAGGATGTAAATGGTTTTGGCCACAGATGGAGAAAATTCCAGTCAGAGGAGAGGGTGAAGAAGTAAATATTTGTTGGTCATGTTTAACCCTTGTGTTGGTAAAAATGTATTTAACTAATACTTTATATATAATTATTAATTAAGCATATTTAACTCTACTCAAATTATATTTATAGCCTAAGTGGTTGGTTAAGATATACCTCTTTGAGTCTTCTCATTGTCTTTTCATTGATTTAATTTCAGTCATAGTTTATAATCAGTCACACTATTACTAAACATTTCAGCATAAGAATACTTTTAAGATTACATAGTCTCTTGTCAGAAAGTCCAGTCAGAGTCTTTGAGAATCCACAACACAAGAGGGGTCATGAGACATTAAAGGGGGGGACGCTCAGACACACAGTTTTATAACACCTTCCTGTCGACCCCTCCTTCTTTAAGATGTCCTGAAGGGTTGTTGGGTGTTGGCTCCTTCTGGAGGCTGCTATGCAGTGTTTTTCCCTTCCTCTGCAATGTTACCTCTGCATGCCTGCATGTAAATTGCTTCACTGTGACCACTTTACAGTCACCTTTAAACTCCAAAAAGTACATTTATGCATTAACATTTATATCTCTGATATTATTCTAATTTTCCAACACACCCTTTATAGGGCACTTATAGAAATACTAACACTACAAAAATATGAAATTCTAAGTTTCAACCATAGTGTGTTTCAGATGACATGAGAAAATGTAAATATATATATGTATATATATATATATATATATATATATATATATATATATATATATATATATATATATATATATATATATACTATATATTGTTATGTAAAAAATCAAGGTCAATGGAGTTATTGTATTTTGTTTCTTATCTGCAAGTGGCAAAAAATAATGTAATTAAAATGCAAGTAAAATAAAATAGATGAGGTGAAAGGAATGTATACTTTGTATCACTTTAGCAACATTAGAACATAAGTGTTGATCCAGACCCCTGTCCTCATCCACATGATCCCTTTGAACATCATTATTTTCATTAGTATCATTACTGCATCGTACCTACACACTGCAACCAAACTAAACTTAGATTTAGGAGTGTTAGATAATTTATTTTGTTTGGGTCCGTTGTAACCCAGTCTGGAGTAAAATTGTTGACTGGTCCGCGGTAATAAAAAGGTTGAGGACCACTGGGCTAGACTAATTAACGAAAAATATCCAACCGGGTCCATTTACATGCTGCTTATCCATCCATAGACTCTATATAAGTTCGTACTTCTTCAATCCTGTCATCATTGTGCTAAGCCCGCCCCACAATCATGCTATACAAATGGGGCATCGTGATTGGACCGGTAAAATTTTACTGGTCCTAGCTGAGGCTCAATGGAGCCAACGATTCAGATTAAAAAACAAAATTGCCACTAGAGGTGGTCTAGTTTACTAGGCTAGGCAACTGTTGCTTTCACTGCAGAAAAGACCAAAATTAGTCACTTACCTGATAAATAATTAATAAGGGTTTTTATTTACTTTATCTTTCATGCACTAAAACCATAAACTGACTGAGATGCAACACAACGATTGACATGGAAGGTAAATTCTTCTATAGTTTGCAGTACATTTTAAAAACAGCTAGTGCATGAAATTAAACTTCTGTCAGCAAATGGAGGCAGAACTTTCTGGCAGATGGGCAACCTCCCCTGAAGAGTTTCCACCACCATCCTAACTGATATAAAAAAAGTATGTTTTTAGCTGAGTTTTACCGATAACGCATGGAGGCAGGGTATTCACAAAGCTCTGAAATGTGGTGAATGTCAGCTTTGCAGGAAAGATAAAGGGTTTATAAAACATGTCACTATGAACGGGACTGAGCAAACATAACAACAGCTTAAAAATATCAAAATGACAAGAGTGTCACATTGGATTAGAATAGCTAATAAATCCCCAGAGGAAATAAAGGGGTAAACATTAAGGCATATTACCTGTCTTTTACAATTAAGGACAGTCCTTTAGTGCTTTTATCAGCACACCAGACCACACCATCTGCTAACCTTGTCAAAAAATGAGATGGATTCTGATTGTGAGATGTAGAAGGGGCAACATGGGAAGAAGAATAAGCCAATGTCACATGGTAAAGGTGGGGGTCGAACAGCAAAACAAGTGATTGGACATAATATTGTATTATGTTGTATAATAACATAATACAACTTTTATGTGTGGAAATAACATGAGAGATGGAGTTTAACTGAGACAGATGTAGATCATGACAGCAAACATGCACACACACACACACACACACACACACACACACACACACACACTGGTTTCTATGTCTAATGAGGACCAAGTTTGTAATCATCACTTGTAGGTGGAGAAGCCATTGGGTAGTGAATGTACACACAACTTTTCTTTTTTAATAAATAAATACAATACTTTTAAATGTAATGTAGTTCAATTAAATTAAACAAAAAAACAAAAAGAAATAAAAAAAGAAAAGAAAATACTATAAATGGAAAAAAAAAATAAACATCTTTTTGTAAGTAAACGCAAAAAATGACAACTATGAAAAATATTAAATATATTTTACAAAGTAAAAATAAATTCAATAAAAATAATGATAAGAATTTTTAAATAAACAAATCAACTGAAAACAGAAAAAAGTAAACACATTTTGAAACATTTGTAAAATAGGCCTACATGTTTTGTTTTGTTTTATACCTATTTCCCTCAGGCTTTATGGGGACTTCCAGAAAAAAAAATCACATATTTATTAGGGGTGGGAGAAAAAAATCGATTCACATATGTATTGGGATTTTTTGCTTTAGGATTTTGAAATCGATTTTTTTGTTCAAAAATTTAAAAAATCCCCATATTTAAATGATTATTTTTAAGAATGAATTAAAGGGTTAGTTCACTATTTTTCACGTGAATTTCTATAAAATCACCATCTTTACTCTGGTGCACACACAGTAATTTACCCCTGACAGTGTCGCGTGAGTCAAATTCTGGTCCGGTTTTGGTCAAAGCGAAAGTAGTCCCGGCAGGTTTCCTGGGGGGTCACCAAAATACAACGCATTTCTTCTCAAAACAGTATGAGTGATGTATTTGTATAACAAAACTTCATAATTTTTGGAGCTACTTTCTGTCAATAGCGATCAATGCGTGTTGTCACTGTTAAAACCTGCCGGGACTACTTTTGCTTTGACCAAAACCGGACCAGAACTCGACTTATAGGACACTGTCAGAGGTAAGTCACTGTGTGTACACCTGAGTAAATACAAATTCATGTGAAAAATAGTGAACTATCCCTTTAAGCCACATTAATGTGTTAATTTTGACAGCCCTACAGTATATATATATCCAAACAAATGTACCTTTAGTTGTAGCAGACATTAAAACAAACAAGAACATGAAGAAATCATGGGTGGTTTAATAACATTTTCAACGACTATACACAGTTAGACTGGACAAATGAACCCAATGTACGAAGATGAAGTCAGTGTAAATTGTGACATTTTGATGAAATGTGGGTTAATGTAGTTCAGGCTGCGTTCGTTTTGCTGGCAATTGTGTGTGTAATCACAGAGGGCTTTGTGTGGCATTTGAACTTGCCAGTAATCGTATGGGCTTTGGAATCAGATTGAGTTGAGGACTGAGGTTTGAGGAAAAGAAGGATGAAAACTGCTGTAGCGGATAATAGAAGAAGAGAAGTCTGGCAAGGAGATGGATATACAGGCAGGGGTGGACAGATGAGGGTGGCCTTTGCTTTCACCCAACAGCAAAAGCCTGTGTGTACATCATTATTTCACCTGCGTGTGTTTGTGTGTTTGTTCTTAGATCACCAACATGGAGGATGATCCCAACTGGTACACAGCTGAGCTCCACAATAGGAAAGGGTTTGTGCCGAAAAACTACATAAACCTGAGGCCACATGCGTAAGTACACACACACACACACACACACACACACACACACACACACACACACACACACTGGTTTCCATGTCTCATGAGGACTAAGTATATAATCATCACTTGTAGGTAAAGATTAAGGTAAATGTATTTATGTATCTAATGATCTTGTTGCACTGTCACTGTTGTATTTTGTATTTATTTATTTATTTCTTGGCTGTTTTTGAATACTAACAGATCTGAGCCAAATTGTGGAATGTATGTTTTTTTTTTATGCTGCTGTGCCAAATTGAATTGTACCTAGGGGATAAATAAAGACATCTGAATATGAAACTGAATCAGAAGTGGCCATTAGGTAGTGAGTGTTAAAAATGTTTTTTTTTTTAAATGTTAAAACAAAACAAAAAAAAACATAAATACATTTTTGTAAACATTATATAATAAAAAGAAATTAATTTATCAAAAATACAATAAAAGAAAATAGACATTTTTTTAAAAAAAAAATTTAAATAATCTTTCAAAATAAACAAATAAATAAAATAACTAACACAAAAAATACACATTTTGCTCTATGGAGACTTCCAGACAAAAAAAAAAAATCAATTAATGTACTTATAGAGACACAGCATTTGCATTAATTTACATATTTCACATAGATTTTATACTTTATCGTGCATCGTGGGAACCTGAATTTTGGTCCCCATGGTGTCAGAGGTCTCCATAGGGTGACTGTGTAAACAGATCAATGTCCCCATGAAGGCAGAAATACAACACAAAAACATACATACACACACACACACACACGTGAAATCTTGAATGCATATATGTGTAGAAGCTACTTCACACATCTTGGCACTGGTTTAATCCAAACATCTCATCAGTGTGTGTGTGTGTGTGTGTGTGTGTGTGTGTGTGTGTGTGTGTGATGCTCCGGGTGTTTTCTACTCCTGCTTTGGACATCTGCACTCTGGCATACGGCAGCCTACCCATGGGAACACACACTCACAGCCTTATGTAATCACACACAATACAGCCGTGTGCGTGTGTGTGTGTGTGTGTGTGTGTGTGTGTGTGTTGACAGTGAAGCTGCTGGTACACCCTGTGTCTCCATCAGATGGTCATACACCAGCTGGGTTCTACTTACACTGTGACAAACACTAAACTGGCAACAGAAAGTATTACAGTGTTTCCTACATGATCTGAACAGACTTACCCAGTAAACATTTAAAGACCTATGACTAGTTTTCACACATTTTTCAGAATATTTGACAGTTTCTAAGTGATTTACCATTATATATTGTCATAAATTGCATCTGCATTTTGTATTATTGTTGTCAAATGCAGTTTTTCCCCCCTATATTTAACATAGTAATCATGTAGATGTTGATCTGAGACTAAAAAACAAAGGTTATTATCCCATTACTGTCTGAATTTATTGACAATTAGATGGAAAAATGGTGTTCCTGCTGTTACCCACATTGTAGAAAAAAAAAAAGTGTTTTTTTTTTTTTTTTAATAGAAAACTGGAAGCTGTGATTACCAGAACAATTCTGTAAAAACATCAAACTACAAACATATTTACAGAGTAACATGTAGATTGAACATTTTAACATTGAATGTAAAAAGTGAATGGACTGCACACATAAACAGGCAGTTAGGATTTGAACTGCCAACCCAGTCTACCAACTGAACCACAGCCAGCTGTTATATAACATGTTTAAAATCTTAAATTACTAAATGTTTACTTCTTTATTACTTTTTTTGTTGTTGTTTTTAAAGGAAATAGGCTGTTATTTCAACATTTATTTCAACATTACGGTCTTTCAATTTGAACAGCACCATGTTGTTTTTCCATCTACAGTTTTATGTTCTCAAAAAGAATAGAAATATCAGTTTGTTCACATAATCGTCTTGTAAAAACTACAGTACAGCTACATTTGATTTAATCACAACACAAAAATCCTTCACATAAACAACTTTACATTGTATTTTTACTTAGTTTTTTTTATGTTGCAATGTTACACCTCTTTGCGGTTAATTCTACAGTCATTTTTTTACAGCACAGATCCTAAATTAAGAGGAGATCATGGGCGATACTTGAGGCGGGCTGATGTGGTGGGCACCCAGGGCGGCGTGGGGGGTGGGGGGTGGGGGGTTTGTAGCACGTGAGGAAGGAAAAAAGGAAGAAGAAAAAAAAACAGCAGCGTTGTTGGGACTCATGCACTGTAGATTTTGCAGTGTTAATTTGGAGACAATGGGACCAAATACACTCTAGAAGAAGTTAAATAAACTCTCTAAGTGTTGATTTAACACTGCAAAATTTACTGTGTGGTTACGTTATGTTAGAGCA